>OY992885.1:35018109-35320609 GCA_963921405.1 Cepaea hortensis
TTAAGAGACTCTACAAGTCTAGATTAAGTTTCTTGACCATTGGTGGAATTTTAATTTATGAGTAGATATGAAACAGTATGTTTCGAATTACTTTTACAATTCATGACAAGACGCTTACTTCCAAAAATGAGCGCGTGAAAAGGTGGGATTTATACGCGTACACCAAGAGTTAATTTCAAAGTTGACGAGTCGCACATTAGTCCACTGACACCCACTCCACCTTTCTGAGCCCTGGTAACAAAAGTTAAACGAACCTGTTATGGATCATAATCTTGTATAGGCAGTTGTAACGTTGAAGGTTGTTGGGTCAGAAGCAGTTTGGTCGACATCCCGCTCTAATGTCGTGAGTTGCAGTGACGAAATGTGAACTGAGTGTGCTTAATTATCCTTTATGAGTGTTTTGATAATTTCAAAGTTGATGAATCAGAGACAAAATAACTGACTTCCACTCCGCCATTGAGAGTCACAGTGACATCTATATCTATAAAAATCGATGTGTGTATGTATGTATGGATGTATGTGGATCCGTCCTTTATGCGTTCGCGAACGGTCCATCCGATTGAGATGAAATTTTCTACACGTTTTCCTTTCATTCCCGTGCAACCAAATGTCATAGTTTTATCTATCAGCTATTACATTCCTAAAATTTAATTTTGTAATTACATGACTGAACATAAGAAAATATAAAAAAGGGATACAACTTTTAGTAGCGTTGTTATATCTTAAGTTAAGTCCCCTGGCTATAGATTAAATGAGTTGATTGACGATGAATTAAATGAGATGCTCCCCACCAGGGACTGGGTGCAGCCGGGCCAGGTCAGACAGACAGATAGACAGACTGACAGACAGATAGTCGGGAATGGGAGCCAAGTTTACTTTAGATAGATCTCTTCCAATCATATTTTCTATCTATTCTTCTATTCTATCTATATTTTATTGTTATGTTCGGGCCGAACATACATACATAGACAGACAGACAGGCAGACAGACAGGCAGACAGACAGACAGACAGATAGATAGATCGATCGGGAACGGGAGCTTATATGAATACTTATATGAATTAAATGAGATGCTCCCCATCAGGGTATGGGCGAAGCCGGGCCGGGTCAGACGGACAGATAAACAGACAGACAGACAGATAGATAGTCGGGAACGGGAGCTTATATGACTACTTATATGAATTAAATGAGATGCTCCCCACCAGGGGCTGGGCGAAGCCGGGCCGGGTCAGACAGACAGACAAGCAGACAGACAGACATATAGACAGATACATAGATATATAGATACATAGATAGATAGATAGATCCCCGCCAGAGCCTGGGCGAAGCCGGGCCGGGCAGCTAGCAGCTTATAAAACCCCAACTAACCAACACAGTGCCGGTATCCGTGGCGACGGTCTTACGGACGCGGTTCGTAACACAGCTGCGCGCCATTTGGCAGCAGACCGCGTTGCGTTGGTTTTGCGTTGGTATCGGTGCTGGTCGTTCAGAAAGCAATGGCAAGCTACGGAACGTAAACTTGCCAAAAGATCACAGCGGCATAAATACTGGTGTTGACTGCGATGTCCTGTAAAAAAGGATCTTCTTCTTCTTCAGCGTTCCAAGCCATTGAGGTTCTTTGCTGCAAATACAATCCGTCTCCATTCGTCTCTCTGGTGGACCTTCTCTTGCCAGTCGTTGATTCCAAGTGCTTGTAGGTCTGTACATGTATTATCTCTCCACCGCCTTCTTGGTCTACCTCGGGGTCTACGGTCATTTATTTCCTGAGTGTAAGCGAGTTTTGTTTCCCTATTATCTTCCATTCTTTCTATATGCCCCAGCCATTGTAGTCTATTAGCCTTCATGATACCAGTGATTAGCGGGGACTTAAACAGATCATAAATGTCTTTGTTACTTCTTCTTTTCCACTCTCCACTTTGTGTATCCCTAATGGGTCCAAAGATGCGTCTTAAAATTTTGTTCTCAAAGGTTTGTAACAAGGCTTCGTCTCCTTTCGTTGTACTCCAGGTTTCAGAGCCATACAGCACAACTGGTCTGATCAGTGTTTTGTATATTGTGATTTTGGTGTTACGAGATAGCGCCTTTGATTTTAGTAGATGTTGTAGTGCATAGTATATCTTATTTCCAGAGTTGATTCTAGTTTGTATTTCTTCCCTTATGATGTTGGAGCAGTTGAAGATCGTACCCAGGTATTTGTATGTTTCCGTTCTTTTAATGGTCATATTATCTATTTGTATGTGGCCAGAGTTTCTAGCCATTCCGTCTCTTGAAATTACCATATATTCTGTCTTATCTTGGTTGATAACCAGCCCCATCTGTTGGGCTTTTTCCTTTAAGTGAGTCAATATTTCCAATGTCTTTTGTTCACTTTGCCCTATAATATCTATATCATCTGCATAACCAAGCAGCTTGGATGTTCCTCCAATATCACATTCCTCCTTTACCTTCCTTACAACTTTCTCTAGAGCCAGATTGAAGAGTAGCGGCGATAGTGCATCACCCTGTTTCAAGCCAGATGTTATTTGGAAGGGGTCTGATTTCCTGCCTTTATATGTTACTATATTATAAGTATCTTCCATGCATAGTCTGGTCATGTTGATTAACTTCCTTGGTATTCCAAATTCCTGCATAGCATTCCATAGACTATTCCTATGGACACTATCATAAGCCTTTTTAAAATCCACAAAAATGTTATGGAGATCTCTTTTATATTCCCAATGTTTCTCGGCTATTTGTCGTAAGATAAATATCTGATCTATTGTTGATCTGTTTTGTCTAAAACCCGCCTGGTAGTCACCTAATATGTCTTCTGAATATGGTTTTAATCTATTTAGTAATACTGCGGATAGTATCTTATAGCTTGTGGACAGTAGTGATATTCCTCTATAATTTCCACATTGGAACTTGTCTCCTTTCTTAAAGATAGGTATCAATAATGACACTTTCCAGTCATGGGGTAATTCTTCTGTCCTCCAGATTTTTATTATTAGTTCGTATAGCTTTAGATGTAATGCATGGCCACCTGCCTTTATAAATTCAGCAGCAATTCCATCAGTCCCAGTTGCCTTATTGTTTTTAAGTCGTGTGATTACATATAGGATTTCTTCAAATGTAGGTTCTTCAATTTGTGGTTCGCATGTTAGAACCTCTTCCTGTGAGAAAATGTTACTTGGAGCTTCACAATTTAGTAATTCAATAAAATATTCTTTCCATGTGGTGCACATTTCCTCATTGGTATTTATCATATTCCCATTTTTGTCTTTTAAACCATATGTGTTTTGTTGGTGCCCTCGTTTCATTGACTTCAGTTCTTTAAAAAATTTTCTGGATTCATTTTTCTGGTGATTAGTTTCCATATCTTTGATTATATTACTCATATATTCTCGCTTCTGCTGTCTGACTATTTTTGTAGCCTCTTTACATTCATTTCTATAATGCTCTTCCTTTTGGATGTTATTGATGTCATTTAACCATACATGTCTGGCATTCTTCTTCCTAATGACTGCTTCTTCACATTTTTGATTGAACCATCTGTTCTTTCTATGCGTGGTTAACACACCGAGACATTCTTCTGCGGTAGACTGAATTGTATTCTTGATGTTCAACCAAGTTTGGTCAATGCTTTCCTCCAAAGGGTTTTGCAGAGTTTCAAGTTTACATTTTATTTCATCTGTAAATTTCTCTTTGACTGTAATGTCTTGCAGTTTTTCTCTGTTATATGTTGGGTGTAATCTTTGTAATTTAGTATAGAAAGCTCTCTTAAGTTTTATTTTAAATTTTGCTCCAACGAGGAAGTGGTCACTGTGGCACTCAGCTCCTCTATAACTTCTGACTTGCTGTATGTTTGATGCATTTCTGTTGTTAATTAAAATGTGATCTATTTGATTATAGGTTCTCTTGTCACATGATTTCCAAGTTTGTTTGTGTATATCCTTTCTTTGTAGTCTGGTACTGCTAACCTGCAGTCCTTTGGCTTCTGCCAGGTTGATGACTCTCCATCCATTATCATTTGAAGTTGTATGTAGGCTTTCCATACCGGCCACTTTTTTATTAGTTTGCTCTCTACCTATTTTTGCATTGAAGTCTCCCAGCACAATCAGGATGTCCTGTTTGGGGGTTTCTTCTATGACATCTTCCAGATCATTATAAAAGTCTTCTTTAATATCATCTTCTTTCTCTTCAGTAGGTGCATGTACATTAATCATCGTTATATTTTTCCATTCTGTAAAAAAGGATATGCAAAAAAAAAAAAAAAAAACCAGCACAGCAGTCCATGTCAATTCTCAGATGTAGATGAATTTGTAGAAGGTTATTAATTCTCATTCGGTCCTGATTTCATGTCTGTCCGTCTCCGGTGAAGAATTGAGCGCTCAAGACTATCCGACCGTCAGGGGCTAAACTTGCTCTACTACACTGCAGGGGATCAATGTCAGAACTCGCGTTTGAAAACGGAAACAGTCGGTCTTTACTAGGTAAATCAACTAGAGCACTTATGGGCCTTTTTAGTTTAATGGCATCTTTGTTCACTTCCAAATCCTCCAGCTAGATTGTACTTGCTGTACAATTATGTTCAAAGAAGCACAAACAGTCGTTAAGGTCACTCTGGTTGGACACAGTCAACATTTACCTCGACACTATGTTAATGCTGTATTGCTGAAGTTGGACAGTCAACATTTACCATGTTAATGCTACATTGTTCAAATTGAACACAATCGACATTTACGCTGACACCGTTTTAATGCTACATTGTTCAAATTGGACACAATCGACATTTACTCTGATACCGTGTTAATGCTTACTGCCGCGGACGATTGTACTATGTAGGTTATTATGTGAATCGATTAGTACATTGTTGTAAATGTACCGGCGAGAAAAAGCCTTGATATTTCAACATGACGCCCAGCTGTGGACTATATCTGCAATTTAGCAGAAACTGATGCGTAATGTGCGATGAAGTAACATTTAATCCGTTTACGTGCCATTAGCCGGTCTCTCTGGCCGAGGGGTTACAACACTTTCTCCGTAATCCCGTTTATCACGCAAAGTCTCGTAGCGGACGAGAGCTGGAAGCGGTTCGACCCCCGCTGGTGACTTGCGGGATAACTGAGCCGGCCGCTCAGAAAGCAATGGCAAACTACTGAGCGTAATCTTGCCAAGAAATCAACAGACAGCTGAAAGATGCTGCTGTTAACAGCGATGTCTTGTAAGGGATATGCGGGGAAAAAAAACGTGCCATTAAGGGGTCTTGTTTGCCTGTCTTGCTGGAGACAGTGGCATGTGCTCGGTTCGCAGCAGTGGCCAGATAATGTTTCCCCCTGGTTATTAATTTTCCATGGGTGGGATTGTGTGTGTTTGTATGAGTATGTGTGTGTGTGCACATGTGTATACAAAATCTACCCCAAACTATTTACAAACAGTACTCCAAACTCCACAATGTCGGTTTCTTCGTATTGTGAGACAGAGGCAAAGATAAGTGGAAGCGCCGATCTTAGGATTTGTGTACATTCACTAGGTTCTAGAGAAGTTGGGAGTGAAAAGAGAATTAATGCAAAAAATAAAACGGAGACAAGTTAAATATTATATCGCTGTTACCATACACATCACTCTTGGAAGAAAAACAAAACAAACAACATTCTGGAGGGAAGAGTTGAAGGCAGGCGACGAAAAGGCAGACTGCGATTTATGTTGAAAGTTAACATCAAAAGATGAAAGAATAGAAGTCTGTCAGTGTGTGCACAGGCGAGCAACAAAGAGTGTTAGACATATTTGTAGAAAGTGTGGTAGACATCTTTGTAGCCAACTTTAAGAGTTGGAGATGGCACCTGATTGATTGATTGAGAGAGTTAGGCCGAAACGAAGACTTTAATTGATTGAATCAACCTCAATAGAACACGTGTAAGCCGAAGATTCGAGTACCCAGGGAAGAGCACCGAGAAGACTTGCCACACAACACGGAACGGACACAGTGCAGTCTCTTTGCGCACATGGATTTATTTCTGACCTGTTGTGTCATGTCAAGTGTTTTTTTGTTTGTTTTGTTTTGCATATCCTATTTACAGGACATCGCTGTCAACACCAGCGTTTTACCGATGTTGTTGATTTCTTGGCAAGATTACGCTCAGTAATTTGCCATTGCTTTCTGAACGACCGGCTCACATAACCCCGTAAGTAACCAACGCGACGCGATCCGCTGCGGAATCTCGCGCAGCTGCGTTACCCTACGTTGATATGCGGGGAAGTCAATAACCCTTCGCCAGGGAGAACGGTTATGTGAAGTGTTAGGGCAATTATATTTTTATAGGCCTGACTGCACGGAGGAATAGATGGCCAGCCTTTCCCTCCCGCGAACGAGTAGAGACGCATCTAACCCTTGTCTTACCGCACTCATACCGTTGTCAGCATAATGTCCTAACCGTTATATCAACATTTCCCTCTATCTGTCGGCATGCCCGGACGATAAACGACACGGAACTGAACTGAACAAATGAACGTGTTCCGTGTTACAACACAGAACATTGCATTGTGCAGGGGTTTTCAAGCTGCACAGAACATATGTAAAAGGCTGTTTAATGTCACTGTCCTCTAGTATCCAGCTCGTGAACGTATCTGGTCCCCCAAATGCTGATCTTTAACGTTGCATGTCTTTTGCAGAACGTTAGCACCAGCGCCAGGCTGATTTTCTAGACCAGTGGTTCTCAACCGGTGGGGAATTCCTCCTCCGCCATATATATATATATATATATATATATATATATATATATATATATATATATATATATATATATATGTGTGTGTGTGGTGAAAAGGTGCATGGGCCTAAAAAGGTTGAGAACCACTGTTCTAGACAGTTTTAACGTTTGCCATTGCTTTCTGAATGAGAAGTCAACTTTCAAGTCCAGCTTAATACAATTCTAGGGGTTGAACCTCCTACTTCGCCATCAACACACCGGAAGTTTAAGAGCGAACGATCTTTTGTTTTTCGGCTGTGTCGGCGTCTAAATACTGGTGACACATACTTTAATAGTTAGTGATGTAGACACTTCGCACACACTTGTATCTTGAGTGACATTAGCCCATTAAGCATTGTGTCTTGGGCCTTGTTTGCACATTCTGTCGGGCTGAAGCCTGACTATGTTGTCTCTGAATTTATATTGTTGACACCATCTAACTCTTTTGCCTTCAACTATCCCTCCATTATTGTTTTCTGCAAATGTTTGCTGTTTGGCCTGACCATCATTTAAACATTTATTGTCTTTAACTGAAATAAATATATGTTGTCTTGTGCGTCCTCTAATACCTACATCTTTCTCCTACTTATATGAATATTAAATAATATGTCTTTTGTTTATTTATGAAATGTTTTCAACAACGCTGTGTGGGTTGCTGTTAGAATTGTTTTAGTTGTTCTGTTTTCTGTTTTGTATCCAGGAAACTAATCTTAGTCATTTAAAGACAAACATGTATTTGTTGGTTGATTGATTGTTTAAAGAATCGACATCCTGGCACACGAGGAGCAAATGCAGCAAGGTGTAGAAGCTGATCGCTTCACTAGCACGCAGGATGTAAACACGTCGTATCCTTTCTCTCAGACGTCTCCTCCCCGTGGACAGATCCACTCTTTAATCAACATTCACGTTTTCTGGCATATGTTGTTTTATCTGACATTGCATCGCCAATTAGCACACTGTCATGGGTAGTTCTTAGAATGTTTGCCTTACCCATTGTGTGTCGCCAAGTGCTGTGTAATATTGAAGCCCCTACACATAGTCTAGACCAGTGGTTCTCAACCGGTGGGGAATCCCCCTCCAACGTCAGGGGGGAATTTTATGGTTTCCAGGGGGGGGGGGGGGGAGATTAAGATCATTTCAAGATCGCGTTAATACAAGAACCGATTACTTGATATTGTTTTTCTCTTCATACTTTATGGTTCTGTACGTCTCACCCGTCTGAAATTCATTTTATAACTTAAGTAGACTCGCAAATCACGTTTTATGTAGACGTAAAGACTTGTTTACGTATGTGCTATTAAATTTATCTTCCATTATTACGTATACTGTGTAGGGGAGGGGGGATTTTTAGGGTGGAAATACGAAAGTGGTGGGGGAGGGGATGACGTTCTGAATATATGGTGAGTGGGGGCACGGGCCAAAAAGGTTGAGAACCACTGGTCTAGACGTTCGCCCGCCGACCCAGTGGTCATTGGTTCGTCTCTTCATCTGGACGGCTTTGAAAAAATTGACCTCCGCACCCAGATCCTACCCAGTCTAAACTGGGTACAAGGAAATGTCTTGGGAAGTAAAAGGCAACTGACAAGATACTGACCACATCGCTCACTAAGTGCCTATGGGTCTTTAAAAATATCGATGTAGCACCATACGCCCAGTGCACCTTAAGGCGCGTACAAGAGTGACATACTGTATGTACTTTCTACCCCATTGTAGATAGCAGCTTTTCATGATTGAAGTTTGGGCGAGAGCAAACGTAAACTTGGGAACCACTTCCTAGGTGGGATCATGTGTTTATTGAAGCTGTTCATATCAGGGCCGGTGACTCTGACTCATCCGTGCGCAATATGGGAAGTGTGAGTAGAGGAATGTCTGCGAACATAAATGAAAACAAACCCCTATCATATGGGCATTCTTTCATGTGTGCTGTTCTTATCTGCTGACACTGCAGATGGTATTTATATTGATGTCTCGACACGGCATCTCTCTCACACGCTCTCTTTCTGCTTATGTTCCCCATTTCTCATTGTCTGTAACTCTCTCTCTTCTTGCTCACGCAGTCTCCTAATCTCTGTCTTCTCCTTGCTCACTGTCTCTCCTCTCCTTGCTCACGCAGTCTCTCTCCCCCTCTCTCATCCCCTTTCTCATTGTCTCTCTCTTATTCTTGCTCAACACAGTCTTCGTCTCTCTCTCCCTTTTCTCCTTGCTCAATCTCTCTCTATTTTCTCCTTGCTCACGCAGTCTCCTCTCTCTCTCTCTCTCTCTCTCTCTCTCTCATCTCCTTGCCCACACAGTCTGTCTTTCTCTTTTCCCATTGCTCACACAGTCTCTCTCTTTTCTCCTTGCTCACGCAGTCTCTCTCTTTTCTCCTTGCTCACACTGTCTCTCTCTTTTCTCGTTGCTCACACAGTCGCTCTCTTTTCTCCTTGCTCACACAGTCTCTCTCTTTTCTCCTTGCTCACGCAGTCTCTCTCTTTTCTCCTTGTTCATAGTCTCTCTCTTCTCCTTGCTCACTGTCTCCCCCTCTTCTTGTCTCTGTGTATGTCTCTTCTCTCTCATTGTCTGTAAGTGGGAGTCTCCGTGGGGGAGTGGTTACGCCGCCAGCCCCGCGCTCTGAAGGTGTGTGGTTTGGCCTAAGACATTCGGTTCACGAGTGACATTTTCTCGGAGACTCATGTTGGTGCTTTGTGTGACGCTTTCGGCAGGCCACCGTGCGGAAAGAGACTGAGCCATATGGAATAAAACCCGATGCAATGAAGTCGAATATCTTGCTTTTTAAACAGTTATTAGTCTGTTAGTTACTTACTTCCCTCTCTTCCACTTGCTCACACAGTCTGTCTCTCGCCCTCTCCCTTCCTTTCTCTTTGCACGCGTAATCTCACTGTTTCTCCCTCTTTCTCTCGCCCAATTTGTTACCCTTCGAAAATAAAGTTTGTTCGTTTGTTCGTTCGTTCGTTCGTTCGTTCTCTCCCTCTCATCCACTCGATTATTATCTGCATGAACATCTCTATTTGTCATTCACTCGACTTATCTCTTTGTGACTATATCTCTTTGTGTCAGCTACCATTATTTCCCCGCCAAATTAATTTATGTGTCTATCTCGCTGCCCGCCCACCGATTTCTCTCTCTCTCTCCCTCTCTCTCTCTCTCTCTCTCTCTCTCTCTCTCTCTCTCTCTCTCTCTCTCTCCCTCTCCTTCTCCCTTTCTCACCCACTCGATTATTATCTGCATGAACATCTCTATTTGTCATTCACTCTCTCTCCTATATCTCTTTGTGTCAGCTACCATTATCCCCCCCCCCCCCCCCACACACACACACATTAATTTATGTGTTCTGTCTCGCTGTCCGTCTTCCAATCTCTCTCTCCTCTCTCTTTCTCACCCCCCCCCCCCTCTCTATGTGTTTTAAATGCATCCACCCATCGGAAATCAGTCGTTTCTTAAAAAATTACTCTCTCTCTCTCTCTCTCTCTCTCTCTCTCTCTCTCTCTCTCTCTCTCTCTCTCTCTCTCTCTCTCTGCGTTTTATCTAAATTTTCTCACCTAATCCGTGCTTTCCCACCCGAATACCTGCATGCCTGCCCGCCTGCCTGCCCATGCACTCGTCCGATTGCTGTTTTCCTTTCTCTGGGATTAGGCATCTCAGCATCCTCCATGGTGCCGTGAGACTAGCGTTTATTTTCGTTTAGTTAGCAAGAAACATCACGTGCCAGATGGATTACAGTACACAGATTTAGACTCAACTAGACGCCACGTGTTGCCTGACCAGGCAGAAGTGTCTCTACAAACGCAGAGAAAATGAAGCTTGACCACGTCTCACAGGAGACTACAGCATGAGCTCTTGATGAGCCATGGCAGCCTGGTGGACCGATGGCACGCCAGTGCTGCAGATCAGGTTCAAACCTCAGTTGAATTATTTTAAATGGATTCGGGAATTGACGTGGCTAGGTTCACTGGGCGCCAGGAATGTCTTTATTTAATAGAAGCAGCGAACCGAACCGGGTAACACGGTCTGGCAATGCAGTGTCCTAGTGTATGCGATGCTCTGTCGCTTGATGTCCTCGTGACAGCATGTGACTTAAAATTACCCTTCCCTTGTTCTGTTATACAGTGGTTCTCAACCGGTGGGGAATTCCCCCCCCCCCCCAGGGGGGAATTTCAGGGTTTCCAGGGGGGGGGGGGGGAATGAAGACCATTTCAAGATCGTGTTAATACAAGAACCGATTACTTGACATAGTTTTTCCCTTCATACTTTACAGTTATGTATGTCTCGTCCTTCTAAAATTCATTTTATAAAGTAAGTAGACCCACAAATCATGTTTTATGTGGATGTCTAGACTTGTTTTAGTATATGCTATTACATTTGCCTTCCACTTTTACGTATACTGTGTAGGGGTGAGGGGATTTTTAGATAGGAAATATGAAAGGGGGGGGGGGAATGACGTTCTGAAAATACGGTGAAGGGGGGAAAGGGCCAAATTTTTTATAGGAAGGGGGGGGGGAATGGCGTTCTGAAAATATGGTGAAGGGGGGAATGGGCCAAAAAAGGTTGAGAACCACTGTGTTATAATTTCATTTTAATCGTCTGCAGCTTTGTTTTCGGAGTGGGCCATTCATACCCACGCTGAAACGTTCGAAGATTTGGGGTATGTGAAGTTTTGAATCTGAAGTAGACTTAATATCAAGAAAGAGCCACGTGTATGTGTGTATGTATGGTGACCTTACGGATGTAGTCAAAGAAGCCATAGGGCTTCTGAACCCAGCATCAACCCTTTATGACCAGTTCAGTTCCGTTTAACGTGTCTTTTTTATATCTTCTGAGTCAGTCATCATCATCATCATCATCATCATCCTCATCATCATGTAGCAGGCCTTTATAGAACGTCGCTTTTATCACGACCCTCCGAAAACTTTCGATCCATTTAACTTTCCTCCACTTCTAGGAATCTTGCCTTCCATGATTGTGCCTTCCAAATACCATCAACGCATTGTAGTTTTCGAGAGATAATGCTGTGTATGATCCAGTTTTCTTCTGTGTTCAGATCTTCTACAGTGTCAGTATCTTTCTGCTTTTTGTTCTTCTGCGTACAGATCTGGTACAATGTCAGTATATTTCTACTTCTTGTTCTTCTTTGTTCAGAAGGCACCTAGGTTGCCTTTAACGTCCTATGCCTCTTCCTCTCTTTCAGGAACCATGCTTTCCGTTATTTTCCTGTCTAAACCACCGTCAAATGTGTTGTGACGAGAGGACTTCAGTGACTGAGGCACGCTAGTGTTGAGGAAACAGTTTTATTCAATGTTCAATTCTGGTAAAATGTTGTATTTATGTTCATCATGATGTCGCAGTTCCTTTGCAGAACGTGCCTCTCATCGTGACCCGCCGATAGATGCTGTTTATGTGTTAGTTCTCCAGATGCTAAGATCAAATGACATGTACTGACAACCAATATCTAGGTAACCAGATTGAGGGAAAACGATTGAAGGGGCATTAACAAGATAAATGTACCGATCACATAAATCAATGCTAGAGTTTAATACCAAGCTCAAGACAAAAAAAAACTGCAGATCCTCTTCTGCCTCGTTCGCGCTTGATATTAATGTCTATTGTAAAAAGTGTTGTTACTTTCGGGTTCATGACAATTCCGTACAGTTTTTGATTGAATGACGTTGACAAATGCCATATTTGTTTACGCAAGAGATTCAAGGCAGTTAACATTCGCTGCGGAGAATTCACAGAATGATGATGATAATCACTGTTATCCTAGCTATCGCGAAGGAGGACTCTGGTGCTTTCACTGAAACCACAAGTAGCCTGACCATGGAAGTCATGGCAGTAAGTAAAGCAATAACATGGCTCGAGACACAGACATTCACTAGGGCTTGTTTCCTTAGCGACTCAATGAACATGATCAAGAGGATAGAGGAGGGGTCGATCCGAAGAGAATGGTTGCTGCCTCTGAAGCGGTCTCGGCTGGCAAAGATTAGTTTCATCTTCGTGCCAGGGCATGCGGGAGTACAAGGAAATGAGCGGGCTGACAAGCTCGCAGGTGAGGCTACTGTTGAGGGCGGACGCGCCATGGACCAGGCTGACATTCTGAATGCTCTACGAGAAGTGAGACTTTTGCAAGAACCAAGTGATGACTGTGAATCTACAACAATGGCCAGACTGCGAGAGCAGCAAATTAAAAGAGGGGTGGCCAAACAAGAACACTACGCAGGAAGCCAAAGAAGATTGATAAACCAACACAGAACTGGCGTCGTTAGCCGCTACACGCTGCGGGATTTGCTGAGGAGGGGATCCGAGCACTTATGGACTGAATGGTCCGATGTGCAACGAGGATGATCTGTCGACTAACTAACTAACTAACTAGCTATCGCATCCTTGTTCATACCTTGGAATCAAAAGCCAACCTCGTTACCGAACTCGTCTGGCGCGCCGTGGAGCAACACCAGCTGGGATTTGGTTTCCCCCCACCAGCCAAATCACAATCGGAAGAACGCAATGTACTGTGAACAAAGAATTCAGTGTCGATTTGCTGCCCTCGGGCAATGAAGAAAAAGCGTAAACCAAAGAAAACACAGGCAACGCACTCAGCACACATACACACATGCAATGTATAATATTTGAGAGTGCTGTAGTTTCAGATAATGGAAGTGCGTATACAAGAATCGCTCAAGATTTGGTGGCAGTGAAATATTGATTTATGTTATTAAGAAAATGCATACTCTGTTGATAGCACAAAGGAATGGAGGATGTTGGCACGTGGTTTGTATTGGGAACGTGTATGAGTAACTTATATACCTCTGGGCAGAAAGCTACAGTAACACCAAGAACAAAATCGATCCATTCTAGAGATATGATTCTTAAGGCAAACTGCAGTTTAGAAGACACGTTTTTCTTTATATAGAAAATTTCAAGTTAGTTGCATAAACTTTACAGGACGTAGCAGTCAAACCCAGCATTTATTGACTGTTCGTGATTCCTGGGTTCAGTAGTTTGCCATTGCTTTCTGAACGACCGACACCCATACCATTTCATTAAAAATACACAAGGAAGTCTACTGCCAGATCGCCCACAGCTGTGTTTCGAACGCGGTATGCAGGATTACGAACTGCCTAAATTTCAAGATAAGTAACGGAAAAAAAAGAAAACCTTCCTTAGTGCCATATACCATCGGGTCTCCTGGCGAATTGATTAAGCCGTCTACCTCGCGCTCTGAAAGCTGTGGGTTCGCTCCTCGGACTGCGTCGTTCAGACCACGAATGCAATGTTCCAAGAGACTCCAAGGGGTGATCGGCATCGCTCCAGTCATGGAGTTTGTGCTTTGTGCGATGCTTTCCGCAAGCGGATCTCCTTTCTATCGAGAGAGATCGAGCCATATGGATTAAACCCGGTGAAATGAAGTCGACTCTCTCGACTTTAGTGCTTCATCATCTCTAAGAATTGTAGCTCCCTTCTGATTGAGAAGGCGTGTTCCCACTTGATTAGAGTTGATTCAGGAAAAGGCACACAGACTTATCAATGCTTTAAAACAGCATGCTGAAGAGGAAGGTGGGCCTTGTCTCGAAGAATGTAATGCTAACAAAGGCTGGTTTCGTCGCTCTTGAGCAAAAGCAAACGTTGCACAACATTCTTGTGAAAGAGAAAATTTCAAGTGCCAATATCAGACAAGCACTATTATCATCATCCAGTGCCTTGCCGGCTGGCGTGAGCGATCATGCCTCTTCACAAATTACGATCTCCGACGTCTCACGCTGTCTTCCTCTCTCTCTTTCCGCAAATCGTTTTAGTTGTCACAACATGCTCCAGTGTTTGTCTTCTCATAACGTGACCAAAATACGATGACTGCCTCTTTCTGTTGTTTGTGATATGTTATCTTTGCGACTCAGCTTCCCTTAAAACGTCTTGATTGCTCATGTTAGCCGTCCAATTAATTTTCAGCACTATACATTCACCTACTGTTAATATGAGCATTGTTCATGTATAGAATAATTTATAGAGAACCTTACATTTCCTCATAGAAGCCTATAGAAGCAGTTTTAACTTACAGCTGATTTCAACTTACGAGAGAAAAAACGAAACGCCGTCGAACTTCCGGAACCCCCTTTAACGCACGACAAACGAGGGGCGATAGTTTAAAAGTAGAAACTATTTATCATGAAAGAAATACAGGAGGACATACTGGGGGTAGATAGTAGAATACCTGTAGAGTAGCCACTCTTAACCTGCAACACGGCAGTTGAGTACTATTCGCTACCGTTAATAGTGTGAAGTAAATAAGAGTTCAAGGGGCAGTGAACTCCCTCAAGTGAAATGGGTAAAGGGAGCGAATGGGGAGCACACTGTAGCATATGTACAATCGCCGCTCATTATTCATTTCCCAGCGGGATTCTGAAAGCGCGAGTTAGCAGTAGGATGGGTACATTTCTGCAGCTATCCGCGATATTAGTCGTGTACATTTGTAAATGATTACGGATTACCTCTTGTCTGGGCTGTGTGGTGATAGCCATTTGTTAACTTCCACGCCGTTGAGTTGGCGGTTTGGAGGAGGGGATGTTGTAACGAAAATGTAATTAATCACGAAGTCCACTTTAATTCAATTATTATCACGGCTTTTGAAGCCGGTTGAAGAGCAACAAAAACACTAGCCGAGCCGGGAAAACAGCTCAATATAGAGATGAAAATGGCACGAAGAAGTTAGAACAGACACGGTAATATTTCCAGAAAGCGTAATACATATCGGGGGGACAGTTAGCGAAGTTGATCGGAAACTGCGCTGGCAATATCATGAGCACAGTCAGACGCCGCTTCGACGCCTGAGCTCGTCGCTTGCCAAATTGAGGGACAGATGGCTACCTAATCCCCTTCTGCTCCGAGAGCCATAAAATGGGATGGCTCTATTACATCACACACCCGTAGCAGAAACTGCTTGGGGAAACATTATTTCTAATACATACTGAAAGATTTCAAGAAAATGTAACATACTGACAGATTTCAAGAAAATGTAACATACTAACAGATTTCAAGAAAATGTAACATACTGACAGATTTCAAGAAAATGTAACATACTGACAGATTTCAAGAAAATGTAACATACTGACAGATTTCAAGAAAATCTAACATACTGACAGATTTCAAGAAAATCTAACATACTGACAGATTTCAAGAAAATGTAACATACTGACAGATTTCAAGAAAATGTAACATACTAACAGATTTCAAGAAAATGTAACATACTAACAGATTTCAAGAAAATGTAACATACTGACAGATTTCAAGAAAATGTAACATACTGACAGATTTCAAGAAAATGTAACATACTGACAGATTTCAAGAAAATGTAACATACTGACAGATTTCAAGAAAATGTAACATACTGACAGATTTCAAGAAAATGTAACATACTGACAGATTTCAAGAAAATGTAACATACTGACAGATTTCAAGAAAATGTAACATACTGACAGATTTCAAGAAAATGTAACATACTGACAGATTTCAAGAAAATGTAACATACTGACAGATTTCAAGAAAATGTAACATACTGACAGATTTCAAGAAAATGTAATATATACGGTACGATTTCATGAAAATATACATTCTGAAATATTTCAAGACAACACACAATACTCACAGTAAGAAAACGAATACTTGTACGCACAGCGAGATGTAAAGATGAGATTCCAAGAAAATAAAACACACACTGAGACTTCAAGAAAACAAGACGCATGCTTATATGTCAAGAAATGAGAAGCAGAAGAACAAATACTATAAAATTACTTGCAAAGAAAATTTTGCGAGGTAAGAAAATTTGAGTTGTATACCTGGGGCGGGGGCGGGGTGGTAATGGAATGGAAATCAGTAAAAAGGCGGCGTAGAAGGTAGATCGTACAGCCCAGGGAACTACTTGTTTCATCTGTAAGCTGCCGCACACTTAAAGAAGAGCAGACGTGACGGGCCCGGCTATGACATAGTTGACACACAGGAAGCGACACAGAACAAGATAATTAACCACCATTAGCGAAGATAACACAGGACACGTGTTAAGTGTTACCAGGGTTAAAGGCCGAGCAGGGCAAATGCTCCCTTGATTTGGACAATTTAGAGCAGGATGGCCGGAGTTGGGAGGAGGTTGCAGCAATCAGATGAAGTGCTCAACGAGTGCTGGGTCTTTGATGTCTACGTTTGGTTTTGGTTAAGGGTCACTTTCATACACGGATATCTCCACGGGTGTTCAGTCTCTCTTTCTCTCTCTCTCTCTCTCTCTCTCTCTCTCTCTCTCTCTCTCTCTCTCTCTCTCTCTCTCTCTCTCTCTCTCTCTCTCTCTCTCTCTTATCCTTCTTTCTCCCCTCTCCCCCATGTCACAATTTAAAAACACAAAGTTTAGAGTAGAACAAGTGTACAAAATACAATTTCCAATTAAAAAATAATAAGAGGACCCAGCAACCCTTTATCATGAAAATTATTTTGAGGCAGTTTTGTCATTTCTGGGCAAGTTTATGTCCAGTAATTTGCCATTGCTTTATGAATGACCGACACGCATACCATTGTATGAAAACCAGCGCAAGGCGGTCTGTTTCAAATCGCCCTCAGCTATAAACTGATTACCCCACCGCATATGTTGTGTTCTAGAACACGTGAAGCCCAACACTTCATAACCCAACGACATTATCCCCTGTGGTTAGTTAGTTAGTCACGGCTCCAGCTTCGCGACAAAGGGTCACCTCATTATGCTCCGTTCCTGTGCCAGTGAATATCACACAAAATGCCCCTGACTGTGGCACGTGAAAAGTGGAACAGACAGGAGTCTTGACAAACCAACAGTCCACACAGGTATACTATGCATAATGCCGCTGCCAGAATGCGAACACAAAAGTCCACCATGAAAAATACAGTTCATCCAAAAATACTGTTCATCGTCAATGGAAGCGGCAGTCACTAGACAACCAACAGCCATACATTATTGCATAAGGCAACCCAGTTAGTTCAGCGACCGTCCGGCTGCCATTTTACTGAACATGCAGTTCACGCTACAATCAACCTGCGGACAGATGTAAAAGCACTCCACACAAAATTCACAGCTCACAGTGTCGCTCCATGCACTCAACTCAGTAGCAGGGTGACGGAACCATGTTCAACATGAGGAAAATGCGCAAGCAAACCGTAGCCACAAGCATTAACTCCAGAGACCTTAACAGCTCAACCGCCTATCCTCCATGTTGGGGACGTGAAGTCAGTTTATCCTCTATGCGACTATCATTACCTGTCTTGCCTCTGGGTATTGGGTTGGAGTCTGTTGATAATGAAATACTTAAAACCTGAGAAAGAAACAACAACAGTCTAGACTTAATGTCACCCATGCCTAATCATTGCCAGGTTATATCCCAATTAAGTTCCAGTAATGCACACCCTGATCATGGGTGAGGGGGAAGGAGAACTCTGCAGCATGGTTCCCACAGATATGGTACATTGGTACCAGTTTGGAAGGAGTCACTACCCGAACCGTCAATCTGATATATCCAAGCTCTTTTCAGGGCTCGGGTGACCTGAAGGCAAATGCATGAGACAGAGTTAAAACTCAGTCTTTCCAGAGGAAAGAGCAGAAAAAGACATTATTACAATCACATCGACTGACACTATCTAGTGCCATCCATCTGGCGCTGGAATATCTATTGCTCCTCATGATGCTTGATGGCCAAAGTGGAAGATGATGATGATGATGATGATGATGAACAATGGCCCTAGTTGGAATAGGTACAGGAAAAAAAAAAAGAACCAATATATATATTTTCAATACACCAATGATTTGTTTTCAATACACCAATGATTTTTTTGGGGGAATATATGTGTTGGTTATGAATGCTGAGTATATGAGAATTTTAGTTAATTTGTTCTTGTGACGGAATGAGTCATAATTCTCCTATAAACATAGCAAGTTAAGTATGTACAAATAATGATATTTATTGATGCTTTTCTTTTCAGCATGCAATGATGGTTGATAAGTTGCTCATTGAATCTTCCACATTGTGCCTTGTTGAACTGTCCATGAACAGAGCTGATATCAGCCGCAACTTCTCAGAAAGCAGCTGGAGGTTGGGTGAGCACAAGTAAATGAAGCAGACATGATGATGATGCAGACGTCTATTGACCGGTCCATTCTGAAGGTTCACCTCCCAAATGGAGGATTTAATATGGTCAAATATGGTGACGCCACAGATGTCAAGGTCTGTATAATGTAATGTTTTGTGTGTGTGTGTGTGTGTGTGTGCATGTGTGTTAACTCAAGCGTAGTACATACATGTGCTACTTCTTATGCACTGGACTGATTATTGCGTGTGGGTTAGCTTTCCATTTTACTAGTGAGCGAACCCACTCCAACTTCTGAGGTACTTGTAATTTACATCCCCAAGTCGAGGATGAGTCGTGAACAACGTTAGTCCAAATGACCGGTGTAGGGGTTGAACTTGCAACTGTGGCATCAGCACACCAGAAATTTAAGACAGAGTGCTTATCCATTCACACATGCTGACTTTTGTGTTTGATAGTTTTATGCATATGTCATATTTTTTATGGGTCTTAAAATAGGTCAGCTACCAGGGGACAGAGTTAGCATGGCCATTAGATCTAGATAATAAGATATAAATTAGAGCATGAAATCAGTCTGCACCTGGTCATGAGAATAGTTCTTGATGCTTGCTCTGGGCAGAGGAATGTGGTGCCAGCTGAGATAGGTTCCTGATGTTTGCTTTGAATAGAGATAGAAGAGAAAATTCTTCACCAAGTGGATAGTTTTAAATACCAAGGGACATTTATAACCCCAGATGGAAGATGTACAACAGAGATTAAGAGCAGAATAGGGCAAGCAAAAGCTGCATTTAAGAAAATGAAGAATATCTTATGCAATAAGTCACTATCAATGAATGTAAGAAAGAGAGTGCTGAAGTGCTATATAGAACCAGTTTTGCTGTACGACTGTGAATCTTAAAATGTGAATGAACAAATTAGGAAGAACTTGAAGCAACAGAGATGTGGTTCCTGAGACGAATGTTGTGAATTCCTTGGACTGCCAGAGTAACTAACAACGACTGCCTGAAAGAGGCTAATGAAACTAGAACATTATATACAACAATAAGAAAGAGGCAAACAGCTTTCTTTGGTCATGTGATGAGAAGAGAGGCACAGGAGAACATTGTGACAACTGGAAGGATCGAGGGGAAGAGAGGCAGAGACAGAACAAGAGAAATGATGCTGGATGGATTGGGACTGTGGCATGGAGGAATATCAGCAGAGTTGATCCAGAAAACCAAGGACCAAAATCTGTGAAGAATCATAAATGCCTACGCCAGCCGGCATGGCACTTGATGATGATGATGATGATGATGAGAGGAAGCTGTTGCAGTTCAGATACGTTCCTGATGTTTGCTTTGCACAGAGGAAGGTGATGTCGCTGAGATAGTTCCTGGTGTTTGCTTTGAGTAGAGAAAGGTGTTGCAGTTGAAATATGTTCCTGATGTTTGCTTTAGGCATAGGGAGGTGATGGCAGCTGAGTTATGTTCCTGATGTTTGCTTTGAATAGAGGAAGGTGGTGCAGTTGAGATACGTTCCTGATGTTTGCTTTAAGCAGAGGAAGGTGATGACAGCTGAGTTAGTTTCCTGACGTTTGCTTTAAGCAGAGAAAGGTGATGGCAGCTGAGTTAGTTTCCTGACGTTTGCTTTAAGCAGAGGAAGGTGATGGCAGCTGAGTTAGTTTCCTGACGTTTGCTTTAAGCAGAGGAAGGTGATGGCAGCTGAGTTAGTTTCCTGATGTTTGCTTTAAGCAGAGGAAGGTGATGACAGCTGAGTTAGTTTCCTGACGTTTGCTTTAAGCAGAGGAAGATGATGACAGCTGAGTTAGTTTCCTGATGTTTGCTTTAAGCAGAGGAAGGTGATGACAGCTGAGTTAGTTTCCTGATGTTTGCTTTAAGCAGAGGAAGATGATGACAGCTGAGTTAGTTTCCTGACGTTTGCTTTAAGCAGAGGAAGGTGATGACAGCTGAGTTAGTTTCCTGACGTTTGCTTTAAGCAGAGGAAGGTGATGACAGCTGAGTTAGTTTCCTGATGTTTGCTTTTAGCAGAGGAAGGTGATGACAGCTGAGTTAGTTTCCTGACGTTTGCTTTAAGCAGAGGAAGGTAATGGCAGCTGAGTTAGTTTCCTGACGTTTGCTTTAAGCAGAGGAAGGTGATGGCAGCTGAGTTAGTTTCCTGACGTTTGCTTTAAGCAGAGGAAGGTGATGGCAGCTGAGTTAGTTTCCTGACGTTTGCTTTAAGCAGAGGAAGATGATGACAGCTGAGTTAGTTTCCTGAGGTTTGTTTTAAGCAGAGGAAGGTGATGGCAGCTGAGTTAGTTTCCTGACGTTTGCTTTAAGCAGAGGAAGGTGATGGCAGCTGAGTTAGTTTCCTGACGTTTGCTTTAAGCAGAGGAAGATGATGACAGCTGAGTTAGTTTCCTGACGTTTGCTTTAAGCAGAGGAAGGTGATGCAGCTGAGTTAGTTTCCTGACGTTTGCTTTAAGCAGAGGAAGGTGATGGCAGCTGAGTTAGTTTTCTGACGTTTGCTTTAAGCAGAGGAAGGTGATGACAGCTGAGTTAGTTTCCTGACGTTTGCTTTAAGCAGGGGAAGGTGATGACAGCTGAGTTAGTTTCCTGACGTTTGCTTTTAGCAGAGGAAGGTGATGACAGCTGAGTTAGTTTCCTGAGGTTTGCTTTAAGCAGAGGAAGGTGATGGCAGCTGAGTTAGTTTCCTGACGTTTGCTTTAAGCAGAGGAAGGTGATGGCAGCTGAGTTAGTTTCCTGACGTTTGCTTTAAGCAGAGGAAGGTGATGACAGCTGAGTTAGTTTCCTGACGTTTGCTTTAAGCAGAGGAAGGTGATGGCAGCTGAGTTAGTTTCCTGATGTTTGCTTTAAGCAGAGGAAGGTGATGACAGCTGAGTTAGTTTCCTGACGTTTGCTTTAAGCAGAGGAAGATGATGGCAGCTGAGTTAGTTTTATGACGTTTGCTTTAAGCAGAGGAAGGTGATGCAGCTGAGTTAGTTTCCTGACGTTTGCTTTAAGCAGAGGAAGGTGATGACAGCTGAGTTAGTTTCCTGACGTTTGCTTTAAGCAGAGGAAGGTGATGGCAGCTGAGTTAGTTTTCTGACGTTTGCTTTAAGCAGAGGAAGGTAATGACAGCTGAGTTAGTTTCCTGACGTTTGCTTTAAGCAGAGGAAGGTGATGACAGCTGAGTTAGTTTCCTGATGTTTGCTTTAAGCAGAGGAAGGTGATGACAGCTGAGTTAGTTTCCTGACGTTTGCTTTAAGCAGAGGAAGGTGATGACAGCTGAGTTAGTTTCCTGATGTTTGCTTTAAGCAGAGGAAGGTGATGACAGCTGAGTTAGTTTCCTGACGTTTGCTTTAAGCAGAGGAAGGTGATGACAGCTGAGTTAGTTTCCTGACATTTGCTTTAAGCAGAGGAAGGTGATGACAGCTGAGTTAGTTTCCTGACGTTTGCTTTAAGCAGAGGAAGGTGATGACAGCTGAGTTAGTTTCCTGATGTTTGCTTTAAGCAGAGGAAGGTGATGACAGCTGAGTTAGTTTCCTGACGTTTGCTTTAAGCAGAGGAAGGTGATGACAGCTGAGTTAGTTTCCTGACATTTGCTTTAAGCAGAGGAAGGTGATGACAGCTGAGTTAGTTTCCTGACATTTGCTTTAAGCAGAGGAAGGTGATGACAGCTGAGTTAGTTTTATGACGTTTGCTTTAAGCAGAGGAAGGTGATGACAGCTGAGTTAGTTTCCTGACATTTGCTTTAAGCAGAGGAAGGTGATGACAGCTGAGTTAGTTTCCTGACGTTTGCTTTAAGCAGAGGATGGTGATGGCAGCTGAGTTAGTTTCCTGACATTTGCTTTAAGCAGAGGAAGGTGATGGCAGCTGAGTTAGTTTCCTGACATTTGCTTTAAGCAGAGGAAGGTGATGACAGCTGAGTTAGTTTTATGACGTTTGCTTTAAGCAGAGGAAGGTGATACAGCTGGACACCAATTTCAGAATTGTATGATCATTGTTTAATTATTTACCAGAAACAAGGTGGGAGACATTCATGATATTGGAAAAAACATTTGCAAAATCAACTGTAGGAGAGCCTCCAACCCATGAAAACTTAAATACACTGCTGTTTAAATAAACACCAGCTTTGCAGCAGAATTGTTAGAATCATCCAATGCACAGATATCAGCATCATCAAGTATCTTGCCAGCTGGCTTGCTTCTTCACATTCCCTGATCTCTGTGAGAATATATGCACACATAATAAAAACAGAAACACCATAGAATGGAGGAAAGATGTTGCAGAGCAGATGACAAATGTAAAAAAAAAAAAAAAAGGCTGATACCTCACATTTGTCAACAACTGGCTCTGTTGTCTGTATAATTTTAGGCAGGTTGTATAATCCAGTCGTTCTTGCGTTTTGCTGTCCATTAGGTAAACAAAGAATAGTAACACTGTAACCCACCATGCATGTTGTAAGATGAGATTAACCAATGCTGAACAAATCTACAAATGACTGGGTGTGAATTGGTTGAGTCTATGCTCAGTTGGGAAATAAAAGACAGCAGCAGCAGAAGAAGAAGATCCAATGCTGAGAAAATGAGGATAGATCATAGAGCAAGCAGAATTAATAAAGACCAGACGTGCAAATCATATGCTCACACTCAGGAGCATTACAGAGTAGTGTTTGGAATGTCAGAGATAATCTGTACCGAAATTATGCTGGTTTAATCAAAGCATTAGAGCAACATGGGGAAAACACTAAGGGCGTGTGGAATTCAAATCTCATTATCTCAGTAAACAAGGGCGTCTGTGATCTTATATTTGTAAATAATGTTCTGCATTCACTGGGTCTTTTCCAGGCAATAGCTGTTCTTTACTCTGGCAGCCCAAGATATGCGCAGCATTTACCTATAAAACCACACCTCTTTTACCTCCAGACTCGTACTAAATTGTTCTTTCACATTCCATTATTCATTGTCATAGGTAGAACAGGTTCTGTACAACATTTCAGCACTATCTTTATGACATTCAAGTTCAGTGACTTATCATATACTTCTTATTTTCTGAAAATCAGCTTTTGCTTAGTCTATTCTGACCTTAGTTTCTGTCACACAAACATCATGCAACTTCCATCTGATGTTATGGTTTTTCCCAGATATTTGTATTAAGCCTTTTTCTTTCTATTGTTATATCACATATGACAACAAGATCAAATACAAATGTACACAAGTATTTTCCATATTTCTGTATGGAGCAGAAAGCTGGACAGTAGTGGAGGAAACATTTCCATAACTATTATCTTACTATGTAGTTTGTAGCAGGAAAATACTTAGAATTTTTCTGACTAAATTACCAATTTTACTTTTATTAAACTAATATAACCAGTTCTATGGCGAAGGGGTTACTTATACAATTGGTAATCCCGCACACCGCGTTTAAAACAGAGCTACAGACAATTTGACAGCAGACTGCCTTGCATTGGTTTTAATACAATGGTGTGAGTGCCAGTCCTTCAGAAAGCAACGGGAAAACTACTGAACGTAAACTTGCCAAGAAATCACTCACAGCCAAGACTACTACGTCCTGTAAAAGATATGGAACTAACTAAAACTAAAATTACTAATCACAAATTTGTTGCGAAATCTATGAACCAAAGCCTCCATACTATATTTACTGAACTACTGATCACTTTCACAGTTCCAAAATCTCTTTAGTGTGCACTCAAATCTATGACATTGACAGTGTCTCTTGCTGTGCAGAAACATCTGGAGTGTTCATTAAGATTATCTTCATCGTATATGCTGTATCTTTTCATCCAGTCAGCACGTTTAAATCTCCTTAGAATTCATCCTGCAAGGAATACTTTTAACTTTGTTTTGGCAGTTTGCGGATTTCAGTTGATCTTTTCCTGTCTCTATTTTCCTTCCATGATTCGGAAAAGTTAAATTTAAATGACTGGTTTTTTCTTTTAGACAGGTGGCTTGAATTATTATGTTTTTCTTTTTCAATGTTGATTCATTAGAAAAATATTTTATGTTATATAAACTTACCGGCGCCATTTTATCTAAGCTCTCTGCCGGGTCTAATCTTATTACCTTTAATTATCTGTGTAAGCACGCATATTTGTTTAATTGATCCTGTGTTATTTGCCGTCTCATTATGTTAATTTAGTTCCTCCGCATGGATGTTTTAGCTTCCATTATACCTCAGTTTATCATTACTGCTGTTACGGAAATTTATTGCACACAAACCGTTCATCATCTGTCACTAAATCCATTTGGTGTCTGGTAATGTATTTTTGGTCGTTTCTCAACAGAATGCAGGGTTCATGTTAGACAAATTTCAGAGAGAGAGAGAGAGAGAGAGAGAGAGAGAGAGAGAGAGAGAGAGAGAGAGAGAGAGAGAGAGAGAGAGAGAGAGAGAGAGAGAGAGAGAAAGTCGGGGGGTGGTGTTGGGTAGGATGGGGGAAGGGAGAGAGAGAGAGAGAGAGAGAGAGAGAGAGAGAGAGAGAGAGAGAGAGAGAGAGAGAGAGAGAGAGAGAGAGAGAGAGAGGTGGTTGGTTGTTTGGTTGGCTGGCTGGTTGGTTGGTTGGTTGATGTTTTTGTACATTACGAGCTAGATTAGATTGCACTTTCACACATGCTATTTGTTGTTTCCAGTTTACTTTTGGCAACCATCACATGATATTTAAAATTACATATACTTCTAATATGCCCTAGGGGCAGGAAGCAGTTGTGTTTTATATTTCGTTCTGTCTTGCTTTTGTTAGGGGCTGTAGTACTATAGTGTTTAGTGCACTGAGGGGCTGTAGTACTATAGTGGTTAGTGCACTGCGGGACTGTGGTAGTATAGTGGTCAGTGCTCTGAGGGGCTGTGGTAGTATAGTGGTCAGTGCACTGAGTGACTGGAGTAGTGTAGTCGTTAGTGCACTGAGGGCTGTTGTAATATAGTGGTCAGTGCACTGAGGGGCTGTGGTAGTATAGTGGTCAGTGCTCTGAGGGGCTGTGATAGTATAGTGGTCAGTGCACTGAGGGGCTGGAGTAGTGTAGTGGTTAGTGCACTGAGGGGCTGTTGTAGTATAGTGGTTAGTGCATTGAGGGGCTGTGGTAATATAGTGGTCAATTCACTGAGGGGCTGTAGTAGTATAGTTGTCAGTGCACTGAGGAGCTGTGGTAGTCTAGTGGTTAGTGCACTGAGAGGCTGTGGTAGTCTAGTGGTTAGTGCACTGAGAGGCTGTGGTAGTCTAGTGGTTAGTGCACTGAGGGGCTGTGGTAGTCTAGTGGTTAGTGCACTGAGGGGCTGTGGTAGTCTAGTGGTTAGTGCACTGAGGGGCTGTAGTAGTCTAGTGGTTAGTGCACTGAGGGGCTGTGGTAGTCTAGTGGTTAGTGCACTGAGGGGCTGTGGTAGTCATTGAAGTCATGCCCATCATATGAAGGATGGCTGTATTATTATTATTATTATTATTATTGTTGTTGTTGTTGTTGTTATCATCAGGCACACATAGAGTGGTTTCAAAGATGGTTGATTAGACCCATGTGGCCCATGATATGTCCACTACAATGAGAGCATAGGGGCCTCAGCTATTAATCAGATTTTAATGCAGCAAGTATTTTATAGCCTCATCAGTTCTTAAGGAATAATATAATTTGCCTGTGACTTGGATTTAAGTGAGGGGAAGTTAAATAGCATCAGTCATCTCTCAACTCTCAACTCTCATGTCCTGGGTCAGTTTAATCCAGTAGAAAGATTTGATCAAGATGGCCGGAACAAAAAGGCAGAGTGTAGTGGATGACCAAGGGGATCTTCTGTGTCTTGCATTGCTCTGTTGCTCCACAACTGTAGTCATCTTTCTGCCTGTTGACCAGCCAGTTAGTTCTCTACAGTCTGTTGAATCTAGACTTCGTGCTTAGGTAGACAAGCTCTAAATGACCAACGAGCCTATCAGACCCATCAGATACCCTTGGTCTAGCCTGCCATGTCAAGGATATTGTCCCAGGCGTGACCTCTGCCACATCCTAGCATCTACTGGGTGCCATAAGTAAGAGTTGAGTACCCAGTAAGGACCCATGGTGGTTGAAGTAACATAACATGTCCTGATACAGGGTCTTTGGGTCTGTGATGTGATATGGCCACCACATTTTGTAGGCTTGGCTGCACAGAGGAATAGATGACCAGTCTTTTGTCTCTTTTGGCGGACAGGGAAAGTAAGCTTCAAAATCTCTTGTTCGACCTTGTTAATGACATTATCAGTTTAGCGCCCTATCAACTACACTAGTGGCTGCCTGGTCGCGAAGTGCCCAAAAATATATCCTTCTTACATACAGTCATACCACCCCTTCCTGACAAGTCAAAATATCTTTCATGAAGACATGACCAGCATTAAAACTGTCAGTTCGTATCTCCTAAAGCTAAGGTGATAATTGTGATACTTTGAAACAATAGTTGAGTTGAGTTGAGCTAAGAACTGACATCACTGCACTCTGGATCATTGCAGCCAACCTTCATTGTGGAGATGGCACCTGATTGATTGATTACACTTGGGACATTCCCATGCACGCCCCGTCCCTTCATTCAGCAGCCAGCGAAGAGTCATACTACTAATCAATCCCACCGCTATCTAATTGAAAGTTCTCCTGATCTTCCCTCTCAGTTTTGAGATTCTTCCAGAACTCCTCCCATACTCCCGTAATCTCAATCTTTCCATATACAGGTTCTCAATCTGTTCCCCCACCTTCTCCACCTGATTCCATGGACGCACAACTACCTCTTCCTTGTCCATAGTTAATCCACCACCAAGAGGTGCATTCCCTGCCAGAAGAAAACCAATGTTATGTAAAGATCACAATTCCCTTCCTTTCTCCTGCCTCCACCTTGAAGCTATAAAGAAAATCATGTCATGCATATGCCTTATGATATACACTGCAAACTGATGAATATTTACACAATGTATTCAGGATATAATCAAGCTGGTGGTAGGACGTCTGGCAGCAGGGGATCGCTACTTTGCTCGCTGCTATGCACTGAAGCTAGTGGTACTGTCAAAGCGTCAGAGCTACTGGTTGCACAATGACCTCAGCATGTACCAGGTTCGGCAGAAGTATGAAGCCAAGTGCATGCCTGATGATCTCAGGTAAGTAGGTGTGTGGCTGATAACCTTTCTAGTGTTTACAATACCCGGAATCTGTTTTTCGTTCCACTTGTGGCAGGTATTCTCTGGTTTGCTCAGTGTAAATACAGATGTCTTGTCATTGACATGTCTGCTCTTCAGTATTGTCTTTCTCGTGTTGAAGTTTATTGTTATATTGCTTTTGTGTGCTTAAATCACACACATCCTTTGTATGAATGACCAAAGATTCTTTTGTAAGTCAGTAACAATCAGAGTCCCATAGTTGATGCCATTGAAGTGATGTAAAATGGTAAGATTTCTCACAGTCTAGGCCTTACTTTTCACTTTGACGGCAGTATCTGTTATGTGAGTACATTTATCTTACTGTAGTCACATTTCATAGTCAGTGCCTATAGTTATCTTCTGTTAGACCAGATGGCTTCAATTATTATGTTTTTCTTTTTTCAATGTACATTTATTCAAAAAATATTTAATGTTTTATAAATTTATCGGCTCCATATTATCTAAACTCTCTTGTCAGGTCTAATCTTATTACCTATTAATTGTGTATGTTAGCACGCATATTTGTTTAATTGATCCTGTGTTATTTGCTGTCTCATCTGTTAGTGTAGTTAGTTTGCATGGGTATTCTAGCTTCCTTTATACCTCAGTTTATCATTACCGCTGTTACTGTTGTAAACACTATAAATTGTCTATAGATATCTGCTGTGTTTAGCTCCTTTTTTATGATTGTCTTTACTCTTTCATTGAGGCTTGATTGGTCTCTGGCTTGCTCACTTAGCTACACTGGCCGAAAGGTTCATACCTAATAGGGACTTGAGGTGTTCCCCGGTAGTGTCAGGTTTGGATTGTTTCCAAGTACAGCTTTAGAGTCAACCCAGTCTCCTATCTGAGTCACATAATTTTCTTTAAGGGAAAGATGGTGGGGAAGGTAGCTGATCACCCAACCTCAACACGCCATGGTATAGTATATGGGGTCAAACACTTGACACCTCTCCTGAAGTATCTGGAGGTAACTTCTACTCTTACTCTTCCTAACTATGTTGATAATTTTCTGCTCCACATCTTTCTGTTCTGATTACTTTCTTCCATGGAAACATGCTTCAGATAACAGACTTAGTGGCAGACAGGTGATTATGTCTCATAATAGCTTTCTAGGTTATACCTTTTGTGTTCTTATTTTTTATTGAAATACAAGTCATATGAATCTATTTAAGCTTTTGTTCAGGTTTTCGCCCCTTCAATATCAATATTTCCCTCATTGTCCTATTAAATAAGACAGTAAGCTGCCACCTTCTTACCTTATAATAATTTAATCAATTTGTTTGTTATAATTGAAAGAACATTCCTTATCGTTTTTTTATGTATAAGTAACAAATGTTTCTTGGTGCTCTATTTATTGTCCATCAGTTCCTTTTGCAGTTGTGTTTCCCATGTGATTTATTTGCAGTATTTTTTAGCACTGTTGGCATTCCTTTTATGTGTGAATATTTCTTGGACAGTCTTTGCTATAACATATTTATGTAACAGTAGGAATGAAAGGTTAATATCTGTAGATGTTTCAAACATAACTGACAGAATTTCTAGAAGTATCATCATGTTCCATTGAAGGTCGGCTGTAGTGAGTTTCCAATTCTCTCTGTCCTGCATCTTCATGGTGCATTTAGTACAAACTATTTCCAGTCCATCTGCTGTTGTTGTTCACTCACATGTAACATTGTCTTCCTCTTACACACTTTCCCCGGAGCAAATTCTTTATCAAAATGTTTCTCTTGATATGGCTAAAGTAACTTCATTGTCTGACATTTATATCATTCAGTTTTCTTTAATGTCAGATTACTTCTTTTTTTCTTGTTTTTGCCATGACGTTCTTCATATTCTTCTAAATAAATCTTCAATTTTGCTCTCACATTATTTATTCATTGTCCATGTTTTTGCACCATGCAATAATAATGCAGAGTGAATGTAACACTTGATCACTCTTAGTTTTAATTTGTAATTTCTCTGAGAAATTATGTGAGAAGTGAGAATTTGTTTCGTATTACTAAACATTGTCTTAGACACTCTTGTTAATCTTTCTTGTTTCTGTCTCACAGTTTCTGTCATCTGTTATGAATTGTTCTAGGTAAGAAAGGAAAGGCCATTGACTTGTTCAAGCATCTTTCCATTCACTGTACTTTTCATAATTGGCTTGGTACTATCTTTGCTAATAATCATATTATTCGTTTTCTCTCTATATATATATATATATATGTGTCTAAGCCATTTTCATTTCTTAATGTTTGTATTTAGTTTACTAATTCTTGTAAATACTATTCTTTGTCAGACAAAAAAAGAAGATAGTTATATGTGTATTTTATGTTGTTCATTAATTTTCCTCCATTGATGAGTCCTGGTCTTCTGTATGTCCTGGAAGAGCTTAGATGTTGAATATGTTTTATGCTTACAGCAACAATAGATTTCCTTTGTCCTGGTAAACATCATTGTGTCCTTCATTAGCAGCTAACTTTGAATTTATATTGTGTGCTGAACAGTTAAAAGTTAGTTGCAAATCCTTTACAGGTCATTGCTGTCAACACCAGCATTTTTTTGCTGTTTGTGATGTTTTGGCTGTTTGTGATTTATTGGCAAGTTTATGTTCTGTAGTTTGCTATTGCTTTCTGAACAGCTCTGTGGCAAAGGGGTTACGGAAGCAATTCGTAATCTCGCATAACACGTTCAAAACACAGCTGCGGGCAATTTGGAAGCAGACCGTCTTTCGTTAGTTTCCTATACAAACATGTGAGTGCCGGTCGTTCAGAAAGCAATGGCAAACTACTGTACGTAAACTTGCCAAGAAATCATGAACAGCCATATATTGCTGGGATTGACTGCAATGTCCTGTAAAAGATATGCAAGTAACTAACTCAACTGAAACTCTGGTTTCATGTCAACGCGTTATCCTATTGTTCAAGTCAACTTTGTTATATGTCTTTACCCATACTGTTTGACTTTTTTTACAGTCTGTATTTTTGTGGGTAATGAAATTGTTGATTATTTTTTTTTTTCATCATTGTGTCTTTGTAAACTTGTGTGTTTATCTATCTCTAGTCATACAAAACTCACAAGCTAAGTCATAACATTAACATCTTTCATAATTCCATTAGTGGTTTTGTCCTGTGCGGAATGTTGCACTAATAAGTCTTTCTTCATAATCTCCTTAACTGTTACAGTTGTCTAGGCATCTGTAAAGTAAGTAGTGTGCATTTGCTTCCCTTCTTGGCAGTGATCTAGTGACCATAGCCATTGTCTCCGCAAAGAGATCCTCTGCCTACCATTGCAAACTTGAGACCATAACCACTACCACCTGTCTGCTGCTCTCAAGCTCAGTCCACCACATACTGCCATAGTCTTACCTTACCCGGTTGGGAGGGTGGGGGGGGGGGGGGCTAAATGGGTACTTCACCTCACCCAAGCCCAAGGGTGTCTCGTAGGCCAGCAGTGGGATGACGGTGCCTCCTATACTGCCACCACATCTTTCACACACACACACACACACACTACTGTTATAACTGTTTGCATAATCTAGCGAGCTTGATTTATATACAGCGAGCTTGATTTAAATACAGCTAACCATATCTTGTATTCTAATTGATTCTTCTTCACATCATACATAATAGACCATTCATATTTTCCACTTCTGTATCAGCTTAACACAAAATCTTTTGACTTTAAGAAATGCCTTTATTTTTCAGATACGAACTGAGAGTTCGTTACTTGCCTAAAAGTTTCAAAGATCTCTTTCAAAGAGACAAAGTGACATTCTTTTATTTATATGATCAGGTAAGCAGGATTTATTGGTTGTAAATACATGACAAAGTAACAGTGTGAATTGCTTTTCTATCCCATTTTAGCCTCATTGCTGATGAGATAAGTAAGTTACCAGGCTCACTAAATATAAACATAAGCAAAACCTAAGTAAAATATTTTTCAGAGTTAAAAAATGTAAACATAATTTTCACAGAAGACAGAGAATTTGATCAGGAGATAGAAGCAAGATGCCTAAAGGCGTTCTCAGTGAATTATCAGCTGTCACCTTAAACATACAAACATTGTGCAGGAAGTTAATTGAAAAACAATAAACAGTATTCTTCTTCCAAAACTTTTACTATTAATGCCAAGCTTGGTCCTACATTATCATAAATGAATCATGTTTAGTTTGTATATCACCCTCTGCCATGATGTGCTATAATGGCATAGTTGTTAGCATATTGCCTTACAGGCAATGGTACAGGTTCAGTTCCTAGTAATGAAAAGACTTATCTCAGGCTTACAAGGTAACAGAGGTTGACTTTAGCCTTACATGATAGAGACTATTAGATGTCTTTGAGAAAGTAACGTCTGCTAGCATAGCACTGACCATAAGATACCTCTCTCTTCCCCAATGTATTGTTGGATCACTGAAAATATGAGCCTGAAACAGTGTCCTCAATGTGTCTTAATGGCTTTTAGACAGGAATATAAGGCAAAGGAGCTTAGAGGTGTGTCAGTAACATTTAAAAATTAGAAAGCCCACCGACAAATAAGAATATGTATAACATATGTAATTTTAGTATACAATATTGGGTCCTTCCTGCATACTGTGGAGTTCATGTACTGTGCTAAGATTCTCTGAGTATGATCATTGGGAGAAGTGTGGAGCACTTATCAATGTATTTATATGCAATAAACCTATAACCTAAAAATGTTTTCTCAGTAATCCCGTATACTCTCGTAGGTAACGTGATGTTGCGCAAGAATTGGTAGCGGTTCTCGCCGCATCGGTATCTAACGGGATATGTGAGCTTGTCGCTCAGAAAGCAGTGGCAAACTACTGAGCGTAAACTTGCCAAGAAATCAACAATCAGCTGAAAGATGCTGATGTTGACACCGATGTCCTGTAAAGCATATGCCGAAAAAAAAAACCCTGTAATGTTATGTGGATGTGAAACATGGACTGTAAGCAGACAAGCTGAGAAACATCTAATAGCAGTGGAAATGTGCGTTGTGAGGAAAATGCAAATAATACCATCGATGGACAGAAAAGGAAATGAGCTAGTACTTAAAGAAGCAGATGAAAACTAGATTGATTTGAGAAATTATATGCATACAGTTAAGATTTGTTGGCAAGATTGATGGGAAAAGCAAGGGAAGGCAGATAGATAAATATCTGGATGGCTTTGCCACATGGCATTATTGAGATAACACAGAGTTGATCCAAGACTAGTGATCGAGTGAGGTGGCAAACCAATGACCACCCATGCTTATCGGCATGGCACACAATAATAATAAGCAATGAAGGCGGACTTGCAGAGCATGCTAAGATGGGTGAGGACAAGCATTCTTCAATCAGAGTTAAATTTAGTTGCATATCCTTTACAGGAAGTCGCAGTCAACGCCAGAATTATTTGCTATTGTGATCTCTTGGCAAGTTTACACAGTAGTTTGCCATTGCTATCTGAATGACCAGCACCCATACCATTTCGTAAAAAGCCAGAGCAACGTGGTCTGCTGCCAAATCGCCCACAGCTGTGTTTTGAACGCGGGTATACAGGATTACAAAATGCGTCTGTAACCCCTTCGCCACACAGCCGGCTGAAGCAGAGTGGCATGCTTCAATTCAGAAGTCAATGGTCAGAGGCGTCTGTTGGATCTTTTTCTGGGACATGTTGGTGTGCAAGGAAATGAGCAGACGGAGAGATTGGCCGAACCTGCACCACTTTGTAGGGTGTTGGCGCACAGTGGGGCTGATGTGGCCAGGGTCCTTTGGGATTGTGTGTACAGTGTGTGGGAGGAAAGTGGGCCTGGGATGAGTGTTGTGGCAGGGAGTGGCTTGTAGGTGCTCCGATAGGAAGGGGAGGAGGAATAGGCACATGGTTAGACTGTAATTGGTACCATTAGCAATGGGGCTCTTCACTGCCTGTTGAAGATGAGGATTGTCCTGAGTGCTATGATGTCGGTTCTTTATTCAACTCATCTCAACAAAGGTGATAACAGCTTTCACATGGTTAGACTGTAACTGGTACCATTAGAAATGGGACACTTCACTGCCTGTTGAAGATGAGGATAGAGAGGTATAGATTGTCCTGAGACTGTGATGTCGGTTCTTCATTCATCTCAACTCAGCTCATCAAAGGTGATAATAGCTTTATCTTCTTTGTGCATTACTCACAGCTGCTTTTATGATTCTGTGAAAATCTTGTCTGCCTATTTGATTCTCAGGTGAGGTCAGATTATCTCAAAGAATATGCTGAGCATATAGACCCTGAAGTGGCAATACAACTTGGTTGTATTGAAATGAGGTAGGTTACGTGTGGCATTGTTGTGTCTGAATTATTTGGTTAATTTCTAAATGTTAATGTTATTTTATCCTGGATAGTTGATATATTAACCTACTCTATTCTAGCCATTATGTCAACTCTTCTTGTCCTGGACTATTTTCACCGATCCTCATGTTGCTCCAACATTTATTATATTACCCTTATTGGTCCATATATTTATCACAGCAAAGTGACAAATCTTTGGGACAGAAAGAGTTGATAAATCTGTGTGACTGATGGAAAAGTAGAGACGGAAGTGAATAATAAAGAAAGGATATATAAATGGAGTTGCACGGGATAGCTAAGGATAGAACAGCTTAGAGAGTTGGTTGAGGGCCCATTCTCCAGTGGGAGATAATAGCCACTTTAGTAACATTTTCTCAATTGATTTTTAATTATATAACCTGCATAGTTAGATACCTCTTGAATAAACAAATCCAGCTATACCTTATTCAATTTTAAGCCGAGATATTAATGCTTGTGTGTCGGTTTATCATTTAACAGGAACATATAGAAGAAAACGGTTACGACCTTTTCATGTTTTGTGACCTTACCTACACACTCACACAACTAACTGCTGGTTACACTCATGCCAAGGGAGATTAACACATACATGAGTATATAACACAAACATGTTATATATATATATATATATATATATATATATATATATATATATATATATATATATATATATATATATATATATATATATATATATATAAATATACATACACACACACACACACCCAGACACACAGATATATACATCTACACACCATGCTGTAATAACGTCAGACCGCACACGGACTGCATGCGAGTCTTGTCAACGCAAGTCGGTCAGCGTAGATGCATTTTGATAAGAGAAAAGAAGTCCTGTTGGAAAGATGAAAAATTATGAATGATCCGGCCCATGCAGAGTGATGAAAATTTACGCACAAATACTAAAATTGACGTTGAATGCAATCATGCATTCATTGACATGCAAATCGCTGTGAATATTCCATAACAATATTAAATAGTCATCGCTGACAAGGAAAAGGCTATTTCTGGCCATTTAAATGTCACATCAGAGCATGCAATTTTCATCATTTTAGTTTGGGATGGCCCTCCTGATTTTAATAGTCGAAAATGACAAGATTTACATAAAAGTGGATGATACATGTAATAACACATACTAGAACAAACAAATACATCTACATAAAACGGGATTTGCGGGTCTACTTACGTCTGAAAAAGTCACTCTGTATCTCTGTGTAGGAAACGAATTTCAGAAACACGAGGTGTACACACATTAACCGAGGAGGAAGAAACTATATAAAGTAATCAGCCCCTTTTTTAACGTGATCTTGAAATATTAGGGAAATTTAACATCACGAGTACTCTAAACCTACTTAAATCGGGGAGACAAAAAATATTTGCCGAACAAAACCGCAGATATATTTCCATTAAAATGCGGCAATCTGTACCGTAATGGCTAGAGATAACGGACAAAAGAATAGGAAGAGAAGATCAGCTACTGGTCATGAATGTGGGATGTTCTATATTAAGTTCTAAAAAAAAAAAAGTTCTAGATACATCATAAAGATCAAGGTCAAACTGGGGAAGTGTTAAGTGATTGACTTTCATGATCATCATCATGTGCCATGCCGGTAAGCATGGGCGGTCATGTTTCACCATCTTACACAATCACCAGAGTCGTAGATTAGCTCTGTGTTCTTGCCCTGACCATGCCATGTGGTCAAGTGATCAAGATATTTACTTCTCTGCCTTCCCCTAGTTCTCTTCCCCTGAGTCTTTGCCAGTTGTCACCAAGTTCTCCAGTTTATTTCTTCTCATAACATCCCCCCCCCCCCCCAAAAAAAAAAAAATAAAAAAATAAAAATTGGACTATCTACTTCTAATTTCTCTAATCAATTTACCTGGTCACAACTTTGTTGAGCTCTCTTCCTCAACATCAATCCCTCTCAAAGAAACGTTTGAAACCCATTATACCAGGCTGGTAACTTCCAGACCTGCATTCATTCAATCAGTCAATCAGTCTGAAGTCTGGTATTGAAGTCGTCTGATCTGATCCCTTCACTGTTTCTATTCTCTGCAGCCCTTTTCAGCTCATCATGCATCTGTGCGCACATATTCTTGCATGTTTATGCGATACACTGTTTTTAACTTTCTATTTTTCTCTTGCCTGGATTGAAGTCTAAGCTATTTCAATGGTACATAGTCTGAAAAAAGTCTCTTACATCTCGATTAGTGAGTTCATTGTTTAGCACACATATGTCCACTTGATGACCAAAGTTCTGTATGTTATATCAGCTGTTAGTTATATCAGAATTTATGTCCAAATGTAAAACACTTCATTCAATGCATGTTCAGGTGTATAACACATCGTGTCAGTGTATGTCCAGATGTAAAACACTTCATGACAATGTATGTCCACATGTAAAACAAACACTTCATGTGTAATTACTTGTAATTAGCTGAAGTGTACAAATTGACTTTGTTGCCAGGCGTTTTTTCAAAGACATGCCACAAGTTGCCTTAGACAAGAAGTCCAATTTCGATTATCTAGAAAAGGAAGTCGGCTTAAAGCGATTCCTGCCCAAATCTGTGATAGACAGTATGAAGGTGAGTTGCTTAATTAAAAAAAAAAATGTTATTCAGACTCTTCAGTTAGCTGCCACTGTAAATAATATGAAATTACTATTTTGATTACAATCTAGAAAGCATTCTCTTCTTCTGCATGTGTTCAGTGTTTGTTGTTGTTGTTGGGACTCAAGTGTGTCTGTTTACAGTGGAGCTGTGATTTTCGGCTAAAACATTCAGATTCTGCCCAGCATTTTTTGACCAGTATGTTGGTGATCATATCTTTCCTCAGCCCACTGCCATGTGTGTATCATTTCTGATATTGATGTTTCCCCCATGCCATGATGTCAAACTGTCCAGCATCTTCTTTCTTGATCTCCCCTGTCTCTTCCCCTCCATTTTTATACCATTGTGACGACATACTTCCCCTTCTCCTGACATGCCCAAAGATTGTGAACTATCTTCTTTTGTTGTGAGTAACCTGTTCTCATTATGAGTTAACTTCTTCTGAGATATGTTTCTTGCTCATTTTGTCCATTCACCATTCGTCTATAAAACCACTCCACATCCTCCACATTCTTCATTTGTCTCCTAATTGCCCCTGGTTCACTTCCACACATCAGGATTGGCTCAATATAGCTCTAAAGAACCCTTACCCTCACATCGATTGTCAAAGATATGAGAATCACATGTGTATTATGGGACAGTAGAATAAGTATGTTTATATAAAATATGAAAGACCTCAAATTCTTATGGTTCTCTTCTTCCTACGTTAGAAGAAAATAGGAGAGAGAAATATACATGAAATAATGTTTGCAGTCAAAGTTATGTTAATCATTATTTAAAAAAAAATGAACTGCTGTGTTTTATATTCTTGCAGTCCAAAGCACTTCGTAAGCTGATTCAGCAGCAGTTTCGATACTATGCCCAGCTGACAGAGTCGGAGTGTGTCTTCAAGTTTTTCGAGACATTGTTTTCAGTTTACAATTTCAATCATGAAAGATTTCGATGTGCCTTAGGGGTAAGTGTATCTTGTTCCTCTAGGGTGTACATATGTCTTAGGAGTAAAGTGTTTGTTGTGTCTCCAGGGTTTATCATGTCTGATAGGTAAATGTTTCATGACCTTAAGGATGTATCATACGTCTTATGAGTATTTCATGTGCCTTGAAGGTGTATCAGGCCGTAGAGATAAGTGCTTTTTTTTTTTGGTATGCCTTAAGGATGCGTCATGTATCTCATATGTTTCTATGCCTCTTAAGGATAAACATGTTTGTAATATGTTGAAGACACATTGAGGTGAAATATTAGAACCATATTTTTGGTGAGCAAAGTATACAAGAGGATTCACAATGGTCAGTATTAGGCTGGCTGCCATTACTCTTTTAGAGACATTTCTACACCCCATTTAGTGAGTATCAACCCTGAACTATATTGACTGAATGCAAATTCTATCTTGCCACCTCTGAGGGTTGAAACTCAGGACCATTGCATTGGTAGCCTAGTGTATTAGTTAGTTAAAAGTTAGTTGCATATCCCTTACAGGACGTCACCGTCAACCCCAGCATTTCTTTGCTGTTTGTGATTTCTTGCCAAAGAATACGCTCAGTAGTTTGCCATTGCTTTCTGAACGACCGGCACTCATATCACTGAATTAAAACCAACGCGAGAAGATCTGCTTCCAAATCATTATTGCATCTTCTAAATGTGTAAGTTTCTGTTAGACCACTGCACTACACAACTTGAAAGAGCTTGTTAAGTGTTGTCGTGCTTTCTCCAGTGAACCTGTGTAAGGGAGGTACAACACTGCTATGAGAGAGAGAGAGAGAGAGAGAGAGAGAGAGAGAGAGAGAGAATATTACAGGTCCTTGCTAAATTGGGCCCTTCCTACTATTCATCTTTCCCACATTTATATATTCAGGATTCTGCAAGGTAAATTCATATTGCAGTAAACGCAGTAATATGAGAAGAAAGTGTGTGTGGAGAGTTATTTTAACATAACAAAAAATAAATTAGTTTAATTGAATCAATTTTAGGTATCATTTGAAAACTATGTTTGACAAAAGCTAATGTCATATGTATTGGATGTTACATTAAAATTGTTTTACAAAAGCAATTATATTTGGCGCATGGCACATTAAAATTATGTTCTGTGAATATGTGTTACATGCCGTATTAAAATTATGTTTTTCATATATTGACATCCATTAACAGTGATTTCCTTCATTTATTTGCAGTCTGGCTGGAGCATTTCCGTGGAAATTGTGATAGGCCCCGATGTTGGCATCAGCTACCTCACAGAGAAAGCCTCTACGGTAAGTTTTTTATAGCGTTCGCTGGCTTTGAATTCAAGCGTAGTCCATACATGTGCTACAACTTCTAGTGCACTGGACTGATTGTTACGTGATAATTTATCTTTTCCTAGAAGATGTGTTTTCAAATGATGTCTAGGTGATAGATGTGTCATCTTCAAACAAAGTCTTGTTTGGGTGATGTTCAGAGAAAATGTATGTTTATGGTCTCAACAACATGGATGTGTGTGTACTTGTACAAGTACGAGGGGGCTTCAAATGGAACCTTAAAAGTGTAATAGAAATTACAATAAATATGCCATTGTCTTGTAACCTGTCAATATTGTTAACGATGTCAAGAGTGTTAAGCACATGGCATTATGGTGTGGATGAACACAGTGATGTCATAAGGATGCTTTAAAGATGGCCAACCCACTTTTTACATGCACCAAATAGGAGTAGCATTCTGTTATCTGTTCTTTGATCAGTGAAGGGGTGAAATTCATTGGCGAATGAAGCTCCAGTATGGTGATGCATGTCTGTTAGTCCAGCTAGTTTATGAGGAGTAGGAAGTTTCAAAATGGCATGACTTCTGTGACAGACTGTTGACGACCGGGTCAGCTACACTGAGTAGTGACCCCAGAGTCGATTTTTTCTACAGGAATGCAGGCATTTTATTGTGCAGGAGGACTTGCATTGAGCGCAGTGGTGACTGCATGGAAAAATGATACAATTGTTTACATGTTCAGAATATATTCACTAAAAAAAAAAAATTTAAGGTTTTCATTTGAAGCCCTCTCATAATAATATTCATGGAAAAAATTGCGTATAAAAGGGGTTTAAGGGAAAGATCAACTTAATTGCACCAGATTTGATCCAATATGGCTTGGTCCCTTTCTGCAGAGCTGCCTGCTAAATGTGCCAAAGTACAAACCCCGCAGCTCCTGCCGTGACCCCCATAAGTCTAAGAGAAAACTGCACTTATAAACCACAATGACGGTGTTCGGAAACGAATCCACAACCTTGCATATGTCCCTGTTTAAATAATTTTATGGAAACATGCATTCCTCTGTAAATGAGGCTATAACATAATATTGCCACCACCACCACCACCACCACCACCAATGTAATACTAATGTGTGCTACTGTGGCTATACTCTGCTATTGTTGTACCAGCTGTGCTAATGGATTACTGTCACTGCTGTAATACTATGGTTTCTAAACCCAGAAGTCACAAACAATATGTTGCACGATTTATTGCCCAGCATATTTCACTGCATCTTATCAGGTGCATACTGCAGAGTTACATATCATATGAAGCAAGTAAATGAATAATAGTTAAGCTGAAACAATTAATGCACATAGTCACAGGTATTGTTTAAATGTTCAAACTAGGGTTTCTGTCATTTCTGTTGATGCACTTTATTACTGTTGTTTTTATAAGTTCTGCCGCTATTGATTTGTACTGCTGCTGCTTTATGCTGATAATTTTCTACCTTTTTGTTGTTTCTGATTATGTTGCTCTTGCTTAGTTACTGGGAAACTACTGCTTGTTCTCTTTCACTAGTATTATTTCTGGTGCAACTTGAATTTTACATTTTCTGCTTTATTATTACCAGCACTGCTGCTCTACTACTATTACTAATACTCTTTCTAATAGGTTAGTTCTGCTGATGCTGTTCACTTCTGCTGCTGCTGCAGCACTGTTTCAGTTTATTCTGTTCCAGTACTTCTTCTGTTCTGTGAGAACTTGTGCTGCTGCTATTGGTGTACTAGTACCTAGTCTGCTGTTCTGCTATCACTCCTGCTGCTGTACCAGTACTTTTTCTGCTGTCATACCAGTGCCCCTGCTGCTTTGTCAGTACTAAATATGCTGTTCTGCTAGTACCCCTGCTGTTCTACCAGCACTTTTACTGCTATTATACCACTACTTCAGCCGCACTAGTGCAACTTTCTACTGCTCGAACACTTCTTCTGTTTTTCAACCAGTTCTTCATCTGTTGTTTAGAAGTTAGATCACATGCTAAATATGCCTTCCCTACTGTCACTCTTCTCACAACCCTCTCCTTGCACACACAAAGAGACAGATACCAAAGACATACACATACACAGCCTCTTTGAGAGACAAAAGACAAAAGCAGATATGGCAACACCTATAGACACACCACCATATAATTATCATCGCATGAGCTCTTGGGAATTACTTTATTAGCTGTTTATAGCCATCACTCAGCAAATTGAAGCCTTCTCCTTATAGTGACTATCTTTGTCTCTGAGCACCCCCTCAAACACACTAACAGATATCTACTTTGATTTCCCATGCAGCCCACACATATGGCCGAATTTGCCCAGGTGCAGTCTATACAAACAATGACTGGGGATGATGGGAAGGGCGTGGTGCAGCTGAAGATTATCGGAGCAGCTGAGCCTCTAACCATCACCTGCAAGACTTTGGATGAGGTAGAGGACATGGCTGATTTGATAGATGGTTACTGCAGATTGGTCCATGACAAACAAGGATCCATTTGGAGTAAGAGAGGTAAGTTCCGTTTCAATATTCTTCAACTGTAGCTGAAATGGGGATATATAAAAACAAAATATGGGGTGAATACAATGAAAAAAAAACAATATGGCAAAGAAGGAATAACTAAACAAACTAGGAATGTAAAGAGACTATTTTTTTGCAGATACAATCCTTTGGGCACATGTAAGTTGTATTAATACCCTGCTAAAATCACACTGGAGAGACAGATGGAAAATAATACTTCGAATATGAAGATAGCAAAAGATGAACTAGAAAACAAATAATAAATTCTGCCATAGTGTTTAATTACAGTGATGTAAACATGGCAACTGATCTAACCTGAATTACTGACATGAGCATGTCAGCTACAGTGGTTCTTTACTGTGTTACTTAGTTGCAAACAAACCAAATAGTTAATAACTTGACAACAGAATCAGTTCCACGCAGACCATGTGCAATGGGTGACATGAGGTGTGAAGGCAACAGTGATAAAATAAAACACAAAAGAAATCTTATAGCAGACATGTCAATTGGGGAACTCTTTGAGGCCTCTAGCAGAAGAAACCTGCTGTGGGTATGTCAAGTGATAGGACCATCACAGTTTTGTAGGTTTGAGTTCACAGAGGAATAGGTAGCCACTCTTTCCATTGAACGACAAGATTTGGCAGCAAACCATATTCTGACCTAGCTTGTGCCATTGTCAGCATAGCATCCTAACCATTACACTAATGCACTGTATGCAACATTGATAGCTGCTCTGTAATTGCAAGCGATATGAATTGATCTGGCATATGAGGTTGTTTTGCTCATCGCATCACAACCGTCACACTGAATATATAGTAATACACTCTATGAAGAGCCTTTTGAACCTACTTAATGAAGACATGCCAACCCTACATAAAATCCTAAGTAGTCAGCCATAACTTCCTACAAGATGCAGACTTCTGCCAGATTTTCTGCCATCTTACCTGCTAGCATTCCATTTTTCAAACTATTACTTGACAACATGGCATTGCAGAGCTGTCCTCCCCCTCTCCAAGCTCCAAAATCACCAAGGTATGCAAGGCTAGTTCTGGAACTTCACATCTGCGAAGAGGCATATTAGGATGTAACAAGGAAATACTAGGATGTAACCAGATTGTGATTCAGAATACTACACAAGGACTGACTGGCATTAGAGGTAGGTTGGTCATGTTAAAGAGTTTTAGGTATGTCCTTACCAACAGACTGCGACCCCACCCAGAGGGAATCTTGTAATTTTATCATTTTGTTTTCTTTCTGTATTTCCTTGTTACCATAAGAGCACTTTACATGTGTCAGCTGAACCTGTTGACCCTGAGATCGTGGTACTTTGATATTGAGTATGATTTCTCTACACATGGTATGCTTTCTTTTTCTAGACTAGGGTTGATGTTTTATATTGATAATCAGCATCATGTAGAAAGTTTCTTGGACTCTGGCCATGTCTCCCATCTCATACACCCTCAAGCCCCAAGTGTCTGCAGTGTCCTGGGTCCATCTCTGTCCATGTCTCCCACCTCATACACCCTCAAGCCCCTGTTGTCTGCAGTGCCCTGTGTCCATCTCTGGCCATGTCTCCCATCTCATACACCCTCAAGCCCCAGATGTCTGCAGTGCCCTGTGTCCATCTCTGGCCATGTCTACCACCGCATACACCCTCAAGCCCCAGGTATCTGCAGTGTCTTGTGTTCATCTTCGTGCCAGTCGGCCACTGCCACATCTCCCAGGAACTATACCTTCTGTCAATGTTCTCTCTCAGCCACTGTGATATTTATTGTAGCAAAAGTATTTTAGTGGTCAAGACATGTTACTATTAGTGAGCCAGTTTTCTTTAATGTTCAGGTCCTGTAGAATTTCACTAGTTGTTGTTTGTTTTGGTACATGATATTCTACAAACTTTTCTGTAACAGTAAACTCAGACTTTTCTTCTTTGGGTATTGCAAAATGGTTTATGACTCACATGCGTATGTTGCCACAGGAATGATACCCTACTCAGAAATTTTACTTCAACTTGTTTTCTGGTGTTTGCCCGAGGTTCTTTATACTGTTTAACCTCTACATTGTCTAGCCTGCGACCAACTTCTTATGAACAATCTCCATAGCTGTTGCTTGTAGAGCCAAGAATTTCAAAGTTTGAGACATTTTCAATCTCTTCATTGTTGTGATATTTGTATTTTGGTATATTGATTATTTGGTTGTTTCGGGATTTGAAATTTAAATATTGAGCACAACCCACTACTGGCAACGCCGATCGCACTCCAGCACGAACCCAAGGCCTATCCACGTCACGGAAGCACTATACTCGAGTTTCGCCCTCGTTTGAGCTCGTCAGTAGTGCATATCCCTGACCGGATCCGGAAACAAGCCCCGGATCACGCGTGTGAAGCGGGTGTGTAACCACGCGGCACACACTGGACACGCCAAATTATCACACCGGAATACCACAACGCTACCCATCATAGGCTATGCTCAAGATTGCCCAATCGCCGCGACCGACGTCCGTCAATCGATGTGGACCCGAACGATCAGGACTTCTCACTGGCAAGGAACACCAGGCCTCCTAAATTTTGGTATATATTTATAATTGTTATAATTATTTTGGTATAAATTTTGGTATATATTTTTTTCTTGTGGGCTTTATTTTCTGATAATGTAAGCTTTAAAATCCCAGATGTAAATACAGGTTCTTGTACTGGGGTGATGGAATGACTTTGCCAAATGTTGTCTGTGCCCAGTAGGGAAAAGCTTCCAACGCTAGTGACAAAAATATTGTAGTGTATAATTTGTTTACCTTATGAGAAGTGGGGAATCTGAACAATTGTAAGAATTAACTGCTCTGCATGTGAAGTATTGTATTGAAGGCTGTTGTATAAGGAGTTAGTGTTTTTTTTCTAGTCTGTCTCATATTGGTTTTCTTAAGTATATTAAGTGACATATTATAACTTTTCATTCCTTAATGTTACTCAGTACTTCTTTATGGTGTAGTATCGTAGACAATGAATAAACACTGAGACCATTGAGCTGAGACCTGGAAATGTATGTTTATACAGAAGACTCAGAGCTATGCTATGGGAACAAAGACAAACAAATATAGAACTTAGAGAAACTTGAAAATGAAAAGGGAGCTGAATAATGCAGGAATAAGTCCTATTCCATGGAAGCAAAAGCAGTCTTAGAAAAGTTGTTCCTAAGAGAAAATGATGAAAATAGTAAAAAAAAAAAAAAAAAGCAAGTCAAATATTTTCACTATGTTGAAAGACATGGATGATACTCTTCTAAGAACCACACTGGGGGAAAAAGTCAAAGATAAGCTGGCAAACATGAGATAGACAATGATACAAGTGGGAATATAACCTCATGAGATAAACAGACAGCAGAAGTCAGTCTAGGTGTACAGACGAATCGAGAGGCAGAAAGTATTTGAGATCCATTACAGCCAGCATGCATTGTCAAAATGGCACTTGATTGGCTGACGTATTAACTGGAGCCAATCTTGTGTATCGTTTGCTGTAGTTGAGGGAGCCATGGCTGAGTGGTTACAGTGTCCGTAGAAGATTTAGCCTCGCTCTCATGATAGGGCTGGGCATGGTTCCCAAGTTCGTTTGTTATCTAATTGGGAGATCACGTTTTCATTTGTTGATTTATTCACTACCTACTCTCTTTTATTTGCAACCATGGATAATTGTTTTGTTTTTTTAAGTGCGCAGTCTAAACACGGGTAAGGTAAACTAAACGTCAGGACCTCTTTACATACGTTGAAGAGTATTTGGTCTACTGTTCTAGCCCCGTATTCTTATAGACCAGTCAACTGGGTGATATGGTCAGTATAACGCTGACCACCTGTACTTCCCATAAGCCTGGCTACCCATTTTAGGCTGCTTATGGGAGCCCAGCTCAATTAAAACAACACGTTACTATTGGTCCAGCGAACATGCGTGCTAGCCTGCAATTCCGCGGCACCCATGCACTCACTGTGCACTTATAATTATTAAAAAAAAAAAAAAAACACGTGACTATAGTGCCGTTCATGGTTTAAAAGCAGACAAAGAGAGACATAAAACATGTGATTTTCCCGTTCAAAACTATTTACAAGGTGCATTGTGTGTTTTTCTTTACGTTTTAGATAGAATACAAGAAATACATTCATATACACATAATAATATTTCATTCATGGCCAAGTGCAATTACCTACACATTACTTGATGATGATGGTTGTGGTCTGCTCTCATGCAGATTTAAATCTGTCAATCGAAAATTAAGTGTTCTCATTCACACCCAATTTTATTATTTAAACAAGTTTAATGGTATCACTGAATGGATCATACATTAAACATTGTAACAAGCATCTCATTTTACACAGTAAATTGAAAACAGGTATGTGGCGTTTGCTTGAGCGCACTCGCGTGTGTGTGAGAGAGAGAGAGAGAGAGAGAGAGAGAGAGAGAGAGAGAGAGAGAGAGAGAGAGAGAGAGAGAGAGAGAGAGAGAGAGAGAGAGAGAGGGCGTCCTTCGTGCATACCAATGACCGTGAAGTTAGCTGCATTAGATAGTAACTTCATCGCGAGCACAATGGATTTATTTGGGATGGAAGTTAAACGAAGTTTTGTCTTGGTCATGTTCATATTCCACTTCCCGTAACTGTATCGAAAAATCTTGCTAACGTACAAGGCGAGAAAGAAACACATCAACATTATATTACGTACGCGTTGACACATTCACCATTGGTAGAATATTTTGACACGGTTAGGCCATTACTATCTGCTTCCCGGTTTGTGCCCATGAGGTGCCGAGTTTTATTAAGGGAGACTGGCGGGACCAGGCATTAGTGACCGATTGATGGTCATCAGCAGTGGCGCTGCCCAGTGTTCCTTATGAAACGTTCGGCCTGTTATTACTCAGTGCTGGCATTCAGGGCCCATAAATGTAAATGGCGGTTCGAAATGGGACATTACTTTTACGATTATTGCCCTTGACGCCGGACCGTGGATTTCCGTGTCAGAAATAAAAACAGGACAGCCACAGTATACGAAATGAAATGCAAAGCAGCTTTAACCTGCTTCCTGTGTCAGGGGAAGAGTGATCTTTATCATTTTGTTTTCTTGACGTTTCCACGGTAACTGATTGTTATTAACTCCTGCTGCCTCAAGTATTTGTTTCTTGATATACGAGGGGCGTTCAGAAAGTAATGCACCACTTCGTTTTTCTCCATCCACCCATCGTATGCCATGCCGATAAGCGTGGGCAGTCATGTTTTGCCATCTCACTCGATCACCAGAGTTGTGGATAAGCTCCGTGTTCTTGTCTCGACCATACCACGTGGCTAAGCCATCCAGGTATTTCTCAAGAGCCGTTTATTCAAAAAGCATGAAATGTATACGCAGTATGCACGGATATGTCGTGTAAATAACAATATTATTCAACGTAATCATCAACAGCTTGTACGGCATGATGCCAGCACGAAACAAGTGCATGTATTCCGTGTCCGTATCAGATATTTTCTTGATCATGTAGCCATTTCTTCGCTGCATGAATCACTCCTTCATCATCTTCAAACCGTGTCCCGCGGAGTGCATTTTTAAGTGGAGCAAATAAATGAAAATCAGAGGGTGCCAAAAAGGAACTATAGGGTGGATGTGTTAGTACAGTCCAACCGAGTTTGTCGATTGCTTTCCGTGTTGCCAGACTTGTGTGAGGGCGACCGCTTTTCAGTTTCTTTCTCTGCAGCAAGAAATTCTGTCACAATTGTTTGCTTATAACGCAAGTTGCTTACATGCTCCATTTCAACGATTTAGGGCGGCCGTATTATTTGGCCGGTTGGGTTGCATTTTGGTGCACACCATCGGCACATGCCAAATTTGAAATGTGCAAAATGTCACGCATCTACCTTCATTATTAGCTGAGAAAAGCGATGTGGTGCATTACCTCATGAACGACTCTCCTAGGTATGTCGTCTCCAGAAAATGTCGCTATCCAGAAATATCAGTTGGGGAACCCTTTGAGGTCACTGAAACAGCTGATAAATACATTCACATGTATTGTTTGGCACTCATAGCAGTAGAAGAAAGAAGTAGAGGCTGGAGGACACACTAGACAGCATAACAATTGAAAGCACAGTTGAAAGTTATATTTACTTCAACGTGTACTTTGGCGCAAGAATAAGTAGGGCAGAGTGTTTGTATGTTTGTTATTTGACCTATGCTGGTTTAATATACAATTCTGAGACCTATAGTGCTATCTCAATGGTTAGATAAGAATTCTGTCCGTATTCCATTGTTGTGGGTCCATGTGTATGATAGACCTGGCTAATGAAAACACCTCTTTTAGGGGTGTCTAGTTGGTCATGCGTCGAAGTACACTTATTCCTGCGGCGAGGTGCCGTTGTCATTTGGAGGTGACAGCATAAACATTTAAAGCTACATTTACCCCCATCCGGATTCGAACCTGTCACCTCCAAATGACGACAGCGTCTCGCTGCAGGAACAAGTGTACTTCGACGCGTGACCAACTAGATACCCTCCAAAAAGGTATCTTCAGCTCTATCAGCTCTAATGAAGAAGCCTAGCTGCCTCGGGTTGTAATGAGAGGGCGTTCTACAAAGGATTCACTACACTTTGATGCAGGGAGATAAAAATACACCAGTACTTGCAGAGATACATTTAAAGTAATTAAAAAGCCAGCATTGCATGCCACAAATAATTGACAACGCCAGGACTGACTGTGCCTGGAAAAAGCACGTCGCAAATGAAGCTGGAGTGTTGGCAACCTGAAAGCAAACATCAATTACTCCTTAATTGTCTTGTTGTTTTTCCACTGGCCGACTGAAAAATGCTTTGGTTGTGTTCTGGTCCATGCCGGCCGAGAGTTGTCTCTCTCGTATCTGGCGTGTTGCTGTGGCCCAAGGAATCCACTATTAAAACATAACTCCGATGTTGCTAATACAACTAGGTCTAAGTCTTCCCCGTGCCGTAACTCTTAAAGGATGTATGAGTTTGACGCTCTGTCTCTGAGTGTTAGTTTGCTGTTAACAGAAAAAGGGTTAATTATTTCGATGGTTTTCAAAACCTCCTCCGCCTTCTCCTACTCTCCTTCTCTCTCCTCCTTGTCCTCCACCTCCTCCTCATGAGTCTCAAAGAGCTTTCTAATATAACGACCTACATTTTGAACAAGCGGACTTCTCATGTGCATAATTAATATAACAGCTGAGAAAGAAACAAGATTAAGCATGTTCCATGCCGGGCTGCTCAGGCGATCGTTTTTCCCCACAAACATGTGTCCTATCTGTTCTTGGTAATTTCTACTGATTATCGTCGTCCATGCCGCTCTGCCAGCCCCGTTCAGCAACATCTTCCTGTCCCTGACACTCGCGACCTTCCCGGTTCGCACAGCCCTCTCTAAACTATCTCGTCTCATGACGTGACCAGAAAAACATGTCCTGATGTGGGTAGTCAGATGTCTTTGTGAATTGGCCTTTTGTAGTATTTGTATATTTCTTTCTTTGCTATTCGTGGGATTCTGAGAAGTCTGTCTAAATATCACAATGCGGATATCCATATTTCGGAACATATATATACCCATAGGCTACCAATAACCGCTCTTATTAGTAGGAACCAATTATAAAAGAGAAAAAAAGAAAGAAAGAAGAAAACACGGATTTCCTGGTTTATCATGTAGCTCGCCACGATTCCCACTGAAAACTATCCACGAGGGAACAGTTAAAGGCAATAGATGGGAGGAGCCGGCAACAACAATCCCTGGCCATGGGACGGACGAGCTGGCAACAGAAATCCCCGGACATGTACCATTAAGGAATTTACAGGCTACAACGTTGCTCACAATTAGGCACAGTGCTGAAGATAGGGGGCAGGATAACGCCTTGGCTACTGGGACATCCATCATGGCAACACTACGACCCCAAGATGGGGTTATGGGATAGAGGCAAACGTCACGCAAATCACCGCGCGTCCGTCAGTTAAACCGGCACGACGAACTCGCCTGTTAGTTTGATTAGCTCTTAAAAGACGTCAGTGGACTTGTGTGTTTGGTGCATCTCTCTCTCTCTCTCTCTCTCTCTCTCTCTCTCTCTCTCTCTCTCTCTCTCTCTCTCTCTCTCTCTCTCTTTCTCTCTCTCTCTCTCTCTCTCTCTCTCTCTCTTTCTCTCTCTCTCTCTCTCTCTCTCTCTCTCTCTCTTTCTCTCTCTCTCTCTCTCTCTCTCCCCTCTCTCTCTCCTTCCTCACACTGTGTTTAATCATTCTGAGCCAAGCAAATCGTCAGACGCTAACTGATTACTTCATACACGGGATTCTACCAATTATTTCTGTCCCATCCAGTTGTAACATTAACCTACCCTGCACAGATTGTCCCTTCGACTATTTCTGTCCCATAGTGTTTACATTATTTTATACGTTTAGTATTTTAAACTAAACTTGCTTGGTGCACTGGAAGTCGTGGGTCCGCTTTCGGACTGTCGTTAAACCACGAGTGCAATTTTCCCAGATTCCCCTATTGATTGATCGTTGCTCTAACTACGGAGTTTGTGCTTTGTACGTTGCTCTCGCCAGGCGGTTTACCGTTCTGCGGAAGAAGACTGAGCCGGATGGGGTAAAGTCTGGCACATTGAAGTAGATCCTCACATCGTTAACTTTTTATTGTATTCTTTTATGTATAAAGTCAACATGATGTGATAGAACGGGCTACAGAGACAACGGGCCCGCCGTTGCATAGTTGTTATGCGTTTGCTTGCCGAAACTGGGCCGGATTGAATACCCAGTTAATTCCCCCAGCAGTGGCTTCATTCTATTTTCCGGTTATGAGGTCAGCCCGGTCTCATGTAATGGGTTCCAGATAATTCACGGAAAAAAAATTACAGCCGTGAACCGAACGAATGAGTCCGAAATCGAACTCATGATCTTAGAGTCGCAAGGCAGACGGCTTGTCCGTTTCGCCACGCATGCCCCTGTTTCAATAAACCAATCAGTCAATCAATCAATCAATCAATCAATCAATCAATCAGGTGCTGTCTCAACAATGAAGGTTGGCTGCAATGGATCTCCAACACTGTCTGCCTCTGGCTATGACTGTACATTCTGTCAGATTGCTGTTCATCCATCCCTTGATGTTATCCTCACACTTGTATCATGGTCTACCTCTTGCTCGCTTGCCTTTAACCTTACCCTCCAGTATTGTTTTTATAAGAGTGTTATGTCTTTTAACGTGGCCGAAATATTTAATTTACCTCTTTTTTATTTCTTTCATCAACCCTGTTTTCATTCTCAGTTTTTCTAGAACCTCTGTATTTGAATGTTTCTAGAGACCACTGTTTTGAGCCCTTTAAAACACGCCGTCAGCCCAGATCCTGAACACAACAGATGGGTTCAACTGTCGAGCAACCTGTGTTTGGTAATCTCAATGTGACCTATCAAGAATTGTGTCTAGAATATTCAGTCAAATGAAGCTGCACCATTGTTTACCGACACTTGAGTTCAGTAATCAAGTGTAATGGCTGTGTATTGATCCGAGTCAGGTCACAGCTTCCGATCTCTCCTCCCCTCTCGCGGTCCCGTGCAAATGTTCAGTGAACGGGGAAAACCCTACTGTGGTCGGACACGAAGACGGTGTTTACACTGCAGGGAATTGTCCTGCCCAGGTTCAGGTAATTGCCTGATCACAGCTTCCATTTCCAGCCATCTGATGGGCATATTTCCATTGTTACAGGAAAAGTGCTTTCACTGCCGTTGTTTGTTTATGGGATTCAGTTTCCGGTTATCTGTTGGCTTTCACTGAAAGTCCATTCCTTCCCTGGAACCCTTTGCACGCCATAAGCCGCATTGGGCATATGGTGCTAAACCCATATTTGCTATAGACCAAGCAACACTCAGTGGGTGATATGGTCAGTATCACGCTGGCCGCCTTTACTTTCCAGGGCATTTCTTGATACTCATTTTAGGCGTTCAGATGTTGTCTCCGTGTGATGATGAAGTCCAGCTTGTGCCAATGGCCGGATCTTGGATGTCTCCATGTGACCTTATGCATCTCTTCTGTTTTAAAAAAGGAGTTTGTAATACATAGGTCATTACTGGTGCAATGCTCCAGCAGCCTTTGCCCATTTTCATTCATGCGACCGATGTTGTATTTTCCAAGGCACACTGGCCATGAACTCGAGTCCTTGCCCACACGAGCATTGAAATCACCGAGCATATAAATGTAGTCAGATTTCGGAACTGCCTTGATCACGGAGTCTAACTCCTCATAGAACGAATCCTTCACATCATCAGAGGAATCGAGTGTCGGTGCATATGCAGTAATAATGGTGGCAAACCCACAAGAGGTTGCCAAGCGCAGGGATAATAGTCTTTCATTTCCTCCTGCTGGAATTTCAATCATTCCCAGTAGCGAATTCTTCACTGCAAAGCATATACCGTGCTGCCTTTTTTCTGCCTGCCCTCTACCCTTCCAAAAAAAAGGTGTAATTGTTTTCCCTGAATGACCTTTCCTCAGCGAGGCGAGTCTCCTGCAGGCCAGCAATATCAATGTTAAGACGATTGAGTTCGGTTTCAATCACAACCGTTTTTCTCACATCGTCAATATTGGTCAAGTCAGTGGAAAATCCTGGACACATGATTTTCACGTTCCAGGTTGCAAGCCGTAGCTTGAGGTTTCTTTTTTTATTTTTGTTTGTACCTGGTGCATTGGTTTTACAGCCTGCGATTCATATTTTGTCCTAGCCCCAAGCACCCATTGAAACAGGCAGGCTGTCGCGGATCAGCACCCAATTGGCCGGGGCGGCCCAGCTTGAGGCGGGCGGTAGCTGATCAGTGACACCTGTAGGTGTCTCCCACCGTCAGAGGCAACGCGTGGCGCCCCATGTCTATGCCAATTGACAGGGACTTATAACCCGTAACAGTTGCCTCTCGCTTTAATTCCGAGACTAGTTAAGACCAGAGAAGGAGTTATTGCCTCTCTATAGCACAAAGCCTGGGGTAAAATATAGAGATCATGTGTTGCCCATGCAGCATGATCCCTCTCTCGGCCTGCCTAGTTCACTCCGGAGACACACACACATACACACACACACACACACACACACACACATATATATATATATATATATATATATATATATATATATATATATATATATATATATATATATATATATATATATATATATATTTACATACATACATACACACACACGCTACACGCGCGTGCACACACATACACACACCCCACACACACATACAGCTACACACACACTTACACACGGTCCAGTTTGGAATAGTAGTATCTGATCCATTCTAATACATACGTTAACATTTGAACATACTAGTAGATTTTTCCTTCTAAATGAGGGACCACAAGAGGCGACAAGACGGCTACCCGCACACGAAAGGATGTGGTTTAAAATAAATGCCAAATGAATGAATCAGCGAGTCAGTGGCGGTAACGGCAGCCGAAGCTACCTGGCCTCAACATCTGATTGTGGAATGTCATGAGATCAATCTGGGGTAGTCAGCGAGATGATGTCATGTTTATAAACACCGGACTCACTTGGTAGGGGTTTCCTCGCTAAATCAAAACCTCTCAGCAACATATTGTTTTGTTTGCGTGTGTGTGCATTCGTGTGTATAATTCTGTAACAACAGTCCCATCATGCAACAGTTACTCTCTGCTACAAATCTGTTTCCTGTACCGCATTTCAATGATAATATTTCGAATGCCATCGGCCACCCCCCTCTCTTTTCTCTCTCTCTCTCTCTCTCTCTCTCCTCTCTCTCTCTCTCTCTCTCTCTCTCTCTCTCTCTCTCTCTCTCTCTCTCTCTCTCTCTCTCTCTCTCTCATACACAAAGAAAAAGAAAATTCTGTTTTAAAACGTCCGATTCCACGCGAGATGAGGTGGGAGTAGAAAACACAAAGAAGAATGGGGAAGGTTAGTTGGGGTCATTATTAGGAAATGTTTCTTGAGGGCATTCTTTTTAATGCTAAAGAAAGTGCCATGCTCGTACCCTTTGGGGAAAGCTGCCCGTGAGAAGTGCGTGATGGTGGGTAACTGAATTTCACTCTCACGAGACTTCAAATCCATCTTTCGATCATCAACTTTATATTCTTTCCCACGCCAAGGATGTTTTGTGGCCATTATTTTTAGAATACGTTAACTCTTCACTCACTCCTGGACAGAGTTGTATATAATGTTCTACTTTTATTAGCCTCTTCCAGGCATATGTTGGTAGTTACTCTAGAATCAATGACCACTATTCGTCTCAGAAATCACATCTCCAGTGCTTCCAAGCACCTCAAGTAGTATACAATGGACGTTTCGGTTAGAATTTGGTGGATTGACCTGTGGATTGACCTTGACCTCGGTTGATTTTCACTCCTCCTCGGTCATATAGTTGGGTAAGGGGTAAGGGGTGGTATCTAGGTCATATCTAAGGGCGATAATTCTAAGATTTTATGTTTCTAAGGGCAGATAACTATTGAGTGGGTGTATAAAAATTTTAATTAATTATTAAAAAAATAAAATAAAATAAATAAAAAATAAAACTAAATAACGACGGGGTGCGGGGTGGTGGCGAGGGGGTGGGCGCGTGGGGTGAGACTAGGCTGTTCAGGTTTAAACACTATCATCACAGGGTTACAAATGAAAACCTTAAAAAGTAAAAATGGTCGATATTATTGATTTTAGCGGGTATAGCTTAGTGAAATTCATTGGTGAGGGATGGGTAGCGGCTATTAGTGCTTTGTAGAGTGTCGTAGTTGCTTATACACCATCATCACACAGGTTACAAATGAAAACCTTAAAAAGTAAAAATGGCCGATAATATTGATTGCAGCGGATATAGCTTAGTGAAATTTGTTGGTAAGGGGTGGGTAGTGGCTAGTAGTGCTTTGTAGAGTGTCGTAGTGGCCTATACACTATCATCACAGGGTTACAAATGAAAACCTTAAAAAATAAAAATGGTCGATATTATTGATTTTAGCGGATATAGCTTAATAAAATTCGTTGGTAAGAGGTGGGTAGTGGTTATTAGTGGTCTGTAGAGGGTCACCGTGGCTTTTTTACTATCATAACACGTGTTACAAATGAAACCCTGAAAGCTAAAGATCGCTGATTGTAATGGATATAGTGGAGTATCATTCGGCGGTAAGAGGTGGGTACCAGGTATTAGTGGTCAAGCAGTGGTCAAGTGAGGAAAATTTTAGGGAAAAGTGATTGTAATGATATGATGATGCTTAAAGGGTGGTAAATTAGTGGTCAAGTAGTGGTCAAGTGTTGGTTAAGTGACGAAAATTTTAGGGAACAGTGATTGTAATGATATGGTGATGATTAAAGGATGGTAAATTAGTGGTCAAGCAATGGTCAAGTAAGGGTCAAGTAGTCAAGTAAGGAAACTTTAGGGAAAAGTGATTGTAATGATATGGTGGTGATTAAAGAGTGGTAAATTAGTGGTCAATCAGTGGTCAAGTGGTGGTCAAGTAGTGGTCAAGTGAGGAAATTTTAGGGAAAGTGGTTATAATGATATGGTGATGATTAAAGGGTGGTAAATTAGTGGTCAAGTAGTGGTAAACCAATGGTCAAGTAGTGGTCAAGTGGTCGAGTGACCACTTAAATTGTAGAGGACGATGTCCCTAAGATTATGGTAGTGGTTCAAGTGATCGACGACATGGTCAAGTAGCGGTCAACCAGTGGTCAAGTGGTCGAATGAACACTTAAAAGGTAGAGAAAAGTACGTATATTGAAACGGTGATGGTAAAATGGTCGACAACGTGGTCAAGCAGTGGTCAAGTAGTGCTCAACCAGTGGTCAACCGCTCAAGTGAGAAAATTGTAGGGTATGGTACGTGTAGTGAAACAGAGATGGATAAATTAAGTAGTGACGTTGTCAAGTAGTGATCAAGTAGCGGGCAAGTACTGGTCAAATGGTCAAGTGACCACTTAAATTGTAAGGGAAAGTACGTGTAGTGAACCTGTGTTGGTTAAAGTGATCGATGACGTGCTCAAGTAGTGGCCAAGTAGTGGTAAATGGTCGAGTGACTACTTAAATTGTCGGTGAAAGTAGGTATAGTGACATGGTGATGATCAAGAGTTGGTCAAGTAGTGCTCAACCAGTGGTCAACCGCTCAAGTGAGAAACTTGTAGGGTATGGTACGTGTAGTGAAACAGAGATGGATAAATTAAGTAGTGACGTTGTCAAGTAGTGATCAAGTAGCGACAAGTACTGGTCAAATGGTCGAGTGACCACTTACATTGTAAGGGAAAGTAGGTATAGTGACATGGTGATGATCAAGAGTTGGTCAAGTGGTGCTCAAATAGTGGTCAAGTAGTGGCCAAGTAGTGGTAAATGGTCGAGTGACTACTTAAATTGTCGGTGAAAGTAGGTACAGTGACATGGTGATGATCAAGAGTTGGTCAAGTGGTGTTAAAATAGTGGTCAAGTGGTGTTCAAATAGTGGTCAAGTAGTGGTCAAGTAGTCGAATGACCACTTAAATTATAGGGTATGGTACGTGTAGTGAAACGGTGATGGTAAAATAAGTAAGGACATAGTCAAATAGGGTCAAGTACTGGTGAAGTAGTGATCAAGTGGTCGAATGATCCCTTAGATTGTAGGGTATGGTATGTGTAGTGACATGATGATGGTTAAAGTGATCGATGAAATGATCAAGACGTTATGCCGACTGCTAAGTTCAGAAAGTAATGTCCTTACTATCGACAATTTCCCTGACAGGAGCGCCTCGAGCACTGATTTTGTATTGATCAATAGCACCTAGTGGTACAGTCAACACACATGGACAATAGTTACATCCGGTCAAAGATGGCGTCGCACCCTATCACACATGGGTAATTGCTACAACCAAACTACGTCTCATTCACTAAAACTGGTCAAATATGGTGTCACATCCGGTCACAGGGGTAATGGGACATCTGAGACACGTGGTTAAGAGGGAAACTATAGAAAAAGGGTGTCCTATCGGTTGTCGAGTCAGGGAACCTAACGTATGATGATCACTGTGTATAGGAGTGAATACACTGCATCATCAACACTGCATCCGAAGGGTAAAAGGGTCATCCCCTTCTCTCTTTTCTATAACCGTGTAGTCCTAGTGTTATCCGGTTACACCAAAGGACACCCGAGCATCAACACAACAAACTGCCCCGATTCAACCTTAGGCAATGCACGTAACATGACAGGTCACGTGTCCGCCGTCATAACCAGCGACGTTATCACGTATCAAATTAGACATCCACACTTTCATTTCCTTTCTATGTGGCCATAGTGTCTTTACATCTTTCTCCAGAAAGCCATTTCCAAGACCAATATATGTTTTTTCAGTGTACCTGCTCAGTGCCACACTTCACAACCAGACAAAAGTACACCTTCTATGTACCACTTCAACCATCAAATAAGAAAATATGGTAGACAAAATATTAAAATTATTTGTCAAATACAGAAATATATCACCCAAACTTATAAAAAGTAGGAACATATGTTAACCAAATGGAAAATATCTTAGCCAAATAGGAAAATTTGTTAGCCAAATAGAAAAAAAATATTGACCACGTAACGATATATCTTGTCCACACTTATGAAAAGTAGGGAAATTTGTTAGTCAAATGAGAAAAAAGATTGACTAAGTAACGAAATACCCAAACCAAACTTATGAAAAGTACGAAACTTTGTTAAGCAAGTATGAAAATGTATCGACCAAACAGAGAAATATATCACCCAAACTTATAAAAAGTAGGAACATATGTTAACCAAATGGAAAATATCTTAGCCAAATAGGAAAATTTGTTAGCCAAATAGAAAAAATATTGACCACGTAACGATATATCTTGTCCACACTTATGAAAAGTAGGGAAATTTGTTAGTCAAATGAGAAAAAAGATTGACCAAGTAACGAAATACCCAAACCAAACTTATGAAAAGTACAAAACTTTGTTAAGCAAGTATGAAAATGTATCGACCAAACAGAGAAATATATCACCCAAACTTATAAAAAGTAGGAACATATTGTAACCAAAGGGAAAATACCTTGGCCAAATAGGAAAATTTGTTAGCCAAAGGAGAAAAAAGATTGACCAAGTAACGAAATTCCCCAACCAAACTTATGAAAAGTACGAAACTTTGTTAAGCAAGTATGAAAAGGTATCGTCCAAACAGAGAAATATATCACCTAAACTTATAAAAAGTAGGAACATATGTTACCAAATGGAAAATATCTTGGGCAAATAGGAAAATTTGTTAGCCAAATGGGGAAAATATTGTCCAAGTAACAAAATATCCCCCAACAAACTTATGAAAAGGACGAAACTTTGTTAAGCAAGTATGAAAAGGTATCGTCCAAACAGAGAAATATCGCACCCAAACTTATAAAAAGTAAGAACATATGTTAACCAAATGGAAAATATCTTGGCCAAATAGGAAAATTTGTTAGCCAAATGGGGAAAATATTGTCCAAGTAACGAAATACCCCCAACAAACTTAGGAAAAGTACGAAACTTTGTTAAGCAAGTATGAAAAGGGATCGACCAAACAGAGAAATATATCACCTAAACTTATAAAAAGTAGGAACATATGTTAACCAAATGGAAAATATCTTGGCCAAATAATACAATTTGTTAGCCAAATAGAAAAAATATTGACCACGTAACGATATATCTTGTCCACACTTATGAAAAGTAGGAAAATTTGTTAGCCAAATGGGGAAAATATTGACCACGTAACGAAATACCCCCCAACAAACTTAGGAAAAGTACGAAAACTTTGTTAAGCAAGTATGAAAAGGGATCGACCAAACAGAGAAATATATCACCTAAACTTATAAAAAGTAGGAACATATGTTAACCAAATGGAAAATATCTTGGCCAAATAATAAAATTTGTTAGCCAAATAGAAAAAATATTGACCACGTAACGATATATCTTGTCCACACTTATGAAAAGTAGGAAAATTTGTTAGCCAAATGGGGAAAATATTGACCACGTAACGAAATACCCCCCAACAAACTTAGGAAAAGTACGAAAACTTTGTTAAGCAAGTATGAAAAGGGATCGACCAAACAGAGAAATATATCACCTAAACTTATAAAAAGTAGGAACATATGTTAACCAAATGGAAAATATCTTGGCCAAATAGGAAATATTGTTAGCCAAATAGAAACACATATTGACCACGTAACGATATATCTTGTCCACACTTATGAAAAGTAGGGAAATTTGTTAGTCAAATGGGGAAAATATTGACCACGTAACGAAATACCCCCCAAAACAACTTAGGAAAAGTACGAAACTTTGTTAAGCAAGTATGAAAAGGTATCGGCCAAACAGAGAAATATATCACCCAAACTTATAAAAAGTAGGAACATATGTTAACCAAATGGAAAATAGCTTGGCCAAATAGGAAAATTTGTTAGCCAAATAGAAAAAATATTGACCACGTAACGATATAGCTTGTCCACACTTATGAAAAGTAGGGAAATTTGTTAGTCAAATGGGGAAAATATTGACCACGTAACGAAATACCCCCCAACAAACTAAGGAAAAGTACGAAACTTTGTTAAGCAAGTATGAAAAGGTATCGGCCAAACAGAGAAATATAACACCCAAACTTATGAAAAGTAGGAAACTTTGTTAGCCAAAGTGAAAAAACCTAGGTCAAGTAAGAAAATTCTGATAGCCAAATGTGAAAAGTGTCGGCCAAATACAGAAATTGCTCAACCAAACTTATAAACGTAGGAAAATTGTTATTCAAACGGGAAAGCTATTGAACAACTAGGAAAATGTAATAGTAAGTCGACCAAGCTCAGAAAAAAAAAAAAAAAAAAAAAAAAAAAAAAAAAAAAAAAAAAAGGAAATAAAAATATAACTTCTGTAGTCTTTGTCGACTTACTTTTCCATACCTATTTCTTAGACTGGCTGACAGCCTTTCTTAGTTTTTTTTATCACTTTGGACGACAAGTTTATAAGTTTGATTGATATATGTCTGTACTTGGTCAATATGTTTTCCTATTTGGTTATTTTTATAAGTTTGGATTTATAACTTTAGTCAGCCTTTTAGTTGTGTTGGGTACTATTATTTCCTAGATTTTTATAAGTTTGGTCGAGATATTTCTGTATTTGGTCTAACTTTTTCCCCTTTGGCCGACAATTTTCCTACTTTTTATACGTTGGGGCGAGCTATTTCTCTCTTTGAGTGATATTTTTCACATTTGGTTATCAAGGCTTCCTACTTTTCATAAGTTTGAATGATATATTTCATTACTTGTTCAATATTATTCTTCTTTGACTATTACATTTTCCTAGTTGTTCAATAGCTTTCCCGTTTGAATAACAATTTTCCTACGTTTATAAGTTTGGTTGAGCAATTTCTGTATTTGGCCGACACTTTTCACATTTGGCTATCAGAATTTTCTTACTTGACCTAGGTTTTTTCACTTTGGCTAACAAAGTTTCCTACTTTTCATAAGTTTGGGTGTTATATTTCTCTGTTTGGCCGATACCTTTTCATACTTGCTTAACAAAGTTTCGTACTTTTCCTAAGTTTGTTGGGGGGTATTTCGTTACGTGGTCAATATTTTCCCCATTTGACTAACAAATTTCCCTACTTTTCATAAGTGTGGACAAGCTATATCGTTACGTGGTCAATATTTTTTCTATTTGGCTAACAAATTTTCCTATTTGGCCAAGCTATTTTCCATTTGGTTAACATATGTTCCTACTTTTTATAAGTTTGGGTGATATATTTCTCTGTTTGGCCGATACCTTTTCATACTTGCTTAACAAAGTTTCGTACTTTTCCTAAGTTGTTTTGGGGGGTATTTCGTTACGTGGTCAATATTTTCCCCATTTGACTAACAAATTTCCCTACTTTTCATAAGTGTGGACAAGATATATCGTTACGTGGTCAATATGTGTTTCTATTTGGCTAACAATATTTCCTATTTGGCCAAGATATTTTCCATTTGGTTAACATATGTTCCTACTTTTTATAAGTTTAGGTGATATATTTCTCTGTTTGGTCGATCCCTTTTCATACTTGCTTAACAAAGTTTTCGTACTTTTCCTAAGTTTGTTGGGGGGTATTTCGTTACGTGGTCAATATTTTCCCCATTTGGCTAACAAATTTTCCTACTTTTCATAAGTGTGGACAAGATATATCGTTACGTGGTCAATATTTTTTCTATTTGGCTAACAAATTTTATTATTTGGCCAAGATATTTTCCATTTGGTTAACATATGTTCCTACTTTTTATAAGTTTAGGTGATATATTTCTCTGTTTGGTCGATCCCTTTTCATACTTGCTTAACAACGTTTTCGTACTTTTCCTAAGTTTGTTGGGGGGGTATTTCATTACGTGGTCAATATTTTCCCCATTTGGCTAACAAATTTTCCTACTTTTCATAAGTGTGGACAAGATATATCGTTACGTGGTCAATATTTTTTCTATTTGGCTAACAAATTTTATTATTTGGCCAAGATATTTTCCATTTGGTTAACATATGTTCCTACTTTTTATAAGTTTAGGTGATATATTTCTCTGTTTGGTCGATCCCTTTTCATACTTGCTTAACAAAGTTTCGTACTTTTCCTAAGTTTGTTGGGGGTATTTCGTTACTTGGACAATATTTTCCCCATTTGGCTAACAAATTTTCCTATTTGGCCAAGATATTTTCCATTTGGTTAACATATGTTCTTACTTTTTATAAGTTTGGGTGCGATATTTCTCTGTTTGGACGATACCTTTTCATACTTGCTTAACAAAGTTTCGTCCTTTTCATAAGTTTGTTGGGGGATATTTCGTTACTTGGACAATATTTTCCCCATTTGGCTAACAAATTTTCCTATTTGCCCAAGATATTTTCCATTTGGTTAACATATGTTCCTACTTTTTATAAGTTTAGGTGATATATTTCTCTGTTTGGACGATACCTTTTCATACTTGCTTAACAAAGTTTCGTACTTTTCATAAGTTTGGTTGGGGAATTTCGTTACTTGGTCAATCTTTTTTCTCCTTTGGCTAACAAATTTTCCTATTTGGCCAAGGTATTTTCCCTTTGGTTACAATATGTTCCTACTTTTTATAAGTTTGGGTGATATATTTCTCTGTTTGGTCGATACATTTTCATACTTGCTTAACAAAGTTTTGTACTTTTCATAAGTTTGGTTTGGGTATTTCGTTACTTGGTCAATCTTTTTTCTCATTTGACTAACAAATTTCCCTACTTTTCATAAGTGTGGACAAGATATATCGTTACGTGGTCAATATTTTTTCTATTTGGCTAACAAATTTTCCTATTTGGCTAAGATATTTTCCATTTGGTTAACATATGTTCCTACTTTTTATAAGTTTGGGTGATATATTTCTCTGTTTGGTCGATACATTTTCATACTTGCTTAACAAAGTTTCGTACTTTTCATAAGTTTGGTTTGGGTATTTCGTTACTTGGTCAATCTTTTTTCTCATTTGACTAACAAATTTCCCTACTTTTCATAAGTGTGGACAAGATATATCGTTACGTGGTCAATATTTTTTTTCTATTTGGCTAACAAATTTTCCTATTTGGCTAAGATATTTTCCATTTGGTTAACATATGTTCCTACTTTTTATAAGTTTGGGTGATATATTTCTGTATTTGACAAATAATTTTAATATTTTGTCTACCATATTTTCTTATTTGATGGTTGAAGTGGTACATAGAAGGTGTACTTTTGTCTGGTTGTGAAGTGTGGCACTGAGCAGGTACACTGAAAAAACATATATTGGTCTTGGAAATGGCTTTCTGGAGAAAGATGTGAAGACACTATGGCCACATAGAAAGGAAATGAAAGTGTGGATGTCTAATTTGATACGTGATAACGTCGCTGGTTATGACGGCGGACACGTGACCTGTCATGTTACGTGCATTGCCTAAGGTTGAATCGGGGCAGTTTGTTGTGTTGATGCTCGGGTGTCCTTTGGTGTAACCGGATAACACTAGGACTACACGGTTATAGAAAAGAGAGAAGGGGATGACCCTTTTACCCTTCGGATGCAGTGTTGATGATGCAGTGTATTCACTCCTATACACAGTGATCATCATACGTTAGGTTCCCTGACTCGACAACCGATAGGACACCCTTTTTCTATAGTTTCCCTCTTAACCACGTGTCTCAGATGTCCCATTACCCCTGTGACCGGATGTGACACCATATTTGACCAGTTTTAGTGAATGAGACGTAGTTTGGTTGTAGCAATTACCCATGTGTGATAGGGTGCGACGCCATCTTTGACCGGATGTAACTATTGTCCATGTGTGTTGACTGTACCACTAGGTGCTATTGATCAATACAAAATCAGTGCTCGAGGCGCTCCTGTCAGGGAAATTGTCGATAGTAAGGACATTACTTTCTGAACTTAGCAGTCGGCATAACGTCTTGATCATTTCATCGATCACTTTAACCATCATCATGTCACTACACATACCATACCCTACAATCTAAGGGATCATTCGACCACTTGATCACTACTTCACCAGTACTTGACCCTATTTGACTATGTCCTTACTTATTTTACCATCACCGTTTCACTACACGTACCATACCCTATAATTTAAGTGGTCATTCGACTACTTGACCGCTACTTGACCACTATTTGAACACCACTTGACCACTATTTTAACACCACTTGACCAACTCTTGATCATCACCATGTCACTGTACCTACTTTCACCGACAATTTAAGTAGTCACTCGACCATTTACCACTACTTGGCCACTACTTGACCACTATTTGAGCACCACTTGACCAACTCTTGATCATCACCATGTCACTATACCTACTTTCCCTTACAATGTAAGTGGTCACTCGACCATTTGACCAGTACTTGTCACTACTTGATCACTACTTGACAACGTCACTACTTAATTTATCCATCTCTGTTTCACTACACGTACCATACCCTACAAGTTTCTCACTTGAGCGGTTGACCACTGGTTGAGCACTACTTGACCAACTCTTGATCATCACCATGTCACTATACCTACTTTCACCGACAATTTAAGTAGTCACTCGACCATTTACCACTACTTGGCCACTACTTGAGCACGTCATCGATCACTTTAACCAACACAGGTTCACTACACGTACTTTCCCTTACAATTTAAGTGGTCACTTGACCATTTGACCAGTACTTGCCCGCTACTTGATCACTACTTGACAACGTCACTACTTAATTTATCCATCTCTGTTTCACTACACGTACCATACCCTACAATTTTCTCACTTGAGCGGTTGACCACTGGTTGAGCACTACTTGACCACTGCTTGACCACGTTGTCGACCATTTTACCATCACCGTTTCAATATACGTACTTTTCTCTACCTTTTAAGTGTTCATTCGACCACTTGACCACTGGTTGACCGCTACTTGACCATGTCGTCGATCACTTGAACCACTACCATAATCTTAGGGACATCGTCCTCTACAATTTAAGTGGTCACTCGACCACTTGACCACTACTTGACCATTGGTTTACCACTACTTGACCACTAATTTACCACCCTTTAATCATCACCATATCATTATAACCACTTTCCCTAAAATTTCCTCACTTGACCACTACTTGACCACCACTTGACCACTGATTGACCACTAATTTACCACTCTTTAATCACCACCATATCATTACAATCACTTTTCCCTAAAGTTTCCTTACTTGACTACTTGACCCTTACTTGACCATTGCTTGACCACTAATTTACCATCCTTTAATCATCACCATATCATTACAATCACTGTTCCCTAAAATTTCCCTAAAATTTTCGTCACTTAACCAACACTTGACCACTACTTGACCACTAATTTACCACCCTTTAAGCATCATCATATCATTACAATCACTTTTCCCTAAAATTTTCCTCACTTGACCACTGCTTGACCACTAATACCTGGTACCCACCTCTTACCGCCGAATGATACTCCACTATATCCATTACAATCAGCGATCTTTAGCTTTCAGGGTTTCATTTGTAACACGTGTTATGATAGTAAAAAAGCCACGGCGACCCTCTACAGACCACTAATAACCACTACCCACCTCTTACCAACGAATTTCATTAAGCTATATCCGCTAAAATCAATAATATCGACCATTTTTATTTTTTAAGGTTTTCATTTGTGACCCTGTGATGATAGTGTATAGGCCACTACGACACTCTACAAAGCACTACTAGCCGCTACCCACCCCTTACCAACAAATTTCACTAAGCTATATCCGCTGCAATCAATATTATCGGCCATTTTTACTTTTTAAGGTTTTCATTTGTAACCTGTGTGATGATGGTGTATAAGCAACTACGACACTCTACAAAGCACTAATAGCCGCTACCCATCCCTCACCAATGAATTTCACTAAGCTATACCCGCTAAAATCAATAATATCGACCATTTTTACTTTTTAAGGTTTTCATTTGTAACCCTGTGATGATAGTGTTTAAACCTGAACAGCCTAGTCTCACCCCACGCGCCCACCCCCTCGCCACCACCCCGCACCCCGTCGTTATTTAGTTTTATTTTTTATTTATTTTATTTTATTTTTTAAATAATTAATTACAATTTTTATACACCCACTCAATAGTTATCTGCCCTTAGAAACATAAAATCTTAGAATTATCGCCCTTAGATATGACCTAGATACCACCCCTTACCCCTTACCCAACTATATGACCGAGGAGGAGTGAAAATCAACCGAGGTCAAGGTCAATCCACAGGTCAATCCACCAAATTCTAACCGAAACGTCCATTGTATACTACTACCTCATACTTTGTTCGGTCAAATGCTTTTCAATAATTGACAAATTATTTGTATTTTACTTTGCAATGCTAATCTCCTATAAAGGCATTTCTGTTCTTGTGATATGTGTAATCTGGTCCTGTAGTTCTCTAAAACTATTGATCTTTAATAAGGTTTCCATTGTCGTATACTTATTGCATGCAGCTGGTCACATAATCAGTTAGCGGTATCCTTTGGAGTGCAAATTTCTTGCACTCCTGTAAGTAACATTGTATATTATTATGTTTCGGAACTCATCACATTTTTACAGCAAAATAAAGCATTCCTAGTTTTAGTCTGGTTAATTCTTTAATGAATGGAATTTTAAAGTCTATTTGTTACCTGACGTGGTCTTGTTTTCAACAAATTGAATAACTTCGAGGCATGTCTTGGTTGCCAGCTTTGACCCCACGCTAGCGTCCATTCTTCTGTTAGTCTTTTTAAAATGTCTGTTTTAATGTTAGCTGTTAGTTAGTTAGTTAGTTAGTCGCAGTTCCAACTTCACAGCAACGGGTCGTCCCCATTATGCTCCATTCCTGTGCCAGTGAATATCACACAAAACGCTCCCACTGCCCAATGTGAAAAGTTGAAAAGACAGGAGTCTCGACAAATAACAGCCCGCACAGATACACTGTGCATAATGCCGCCACCAGAATGTCAACACAATAGTCCCCCACAAAGCACCCAGTTCATTTCTGATGGAATCGGCAGTCATTTTCCCATCTGGATGTTTCCTAGATGTTCACCCACACAGTCCACGAAATACAGTTCATCGTCAATGGCAGTGGCAGTCAACCAGAAGCCCAGCAGCCACGCATTTCTGCATAAGGCAAAAACCGGTCAACTCTGGGACATAGCCATCTGCCATCGCTCCGAACATGCAGTCACGTTCCAAAAGACCTTGGGCAGATTCAAAAGCATTTCACACGAATCTCACAGCTCACAGTGTCGCGCCACGCACTCAGTAGCAGGGCGACGGAACCATCAAGCCTCCTTAGTCGCCTCTTACGACATGCGTGGTAGGCTGCATTGTTGCTATTCTTTGCTTCCCTTATGGGCCCCGGCAACACACAGGATATGCTCCATTCCTGTGCCACATGAATGTTAGCTGTACTCAGAGCTACGTGTATTTTGTGTTTATTTACAGTGCAGAGATACCATTTTCGTTGTAAGTCATGTAAGCAAAGCTGTCCTTTGGATCTCACACAGTGATTTGGCCGTAGTCAGGGGCCGCTGTGGCATAGTGGTTTGTGCGCTGGCCTGCTAAGACAGTCGTCGAGATTCAATCCCCGGTAGAGTCAGGATTAACTTTTGTTTCGATCAATACGGCTCTGGGATCGACTCAGCCTCATACAGATGTCTTCTTTGTTCTCTGCCCCACAGTCCACATTTCCTCAACCAATTTATACCAAGCTGTCCTAACTATTACTATCTCTTGCAGCTCTCTCCACGTTCTCCCAAAGACATTTATTTTCATAATATTTTCCTGGAAATTGTTTCGATCAATACGGCTCTGGGATCGACTCAGCCTCATACAGATGAGTCTTCTTTGTTCTCTGCCCCACAGTCCACATGTCCTCAACCAATTTATACCAAGCTGTCCTATCTATTGCTATCTCTTGCAGCTATCTCCACGTTCTCCCAAAGACATCTATTTTCATAGTATTTTCCTGGAAATTGTTTGGGATGAAAAGACGACGAGGAAGAGAGCTGGTTACTCTGTATGTGAAAGCCTAACATTTCAGCCCCAGCGTTAGTATTTGGAATTTACCCTTGTAAACCTCCTCTGTATTCGGTTCCTAGTGGTCTGATCATTCTTCCTGCTGGTAATCTCGTCACACCCAGCGTACCGATGATTTCCTCCACGGCAATCTTTCAAGGCGGGGTGAAGTGGCTTAGAGGTACTACACCCGCTTCTAGTATGAACAGAGGTGCGATTCACCGTCTGGACAGTATGCGTTTAAATTTTTTTTTTTTTTACACAATAATATGAAACCAACGATATACACTCAAATGATCCTAGGGTAGTTGATCCGACATCTCGCTCTCACGGACATGAGCGAAAAACTATAATTATTGTGCACCCAAAGGTTACAATATAGAACCTATCTACATAGTATATTTCATATGTGATTCTGGTAACAAAGATTTGGATCCTTGTAATGCAATGGATATATATTTCGTGTACTGCAGTGAGATTATCCTTGTATGAACTATGGCCGGAGATCCAAATTGTGACACTCGTGTGCGATGAAAAGATAATTCGTTACAATCAAAATAAATCCAGGCTTTCTGTATAAAATATACAGAGCTGGCAGAATTAGGGATGGATAGGACACGGGGTGATGTTAATTCTAAACCGACGAGAAGAGTGCCATTTAACTCGAAATGTCTCCAGCATTTTCACACCCGCAGAACTCTGAGGCAAACGCAATCTTTTTTCATTGTTGATAATGATCCGTGGCTAATGTTTAATTCACCCAGCGTCTCATCCCTTCCTGTAGTTTCTGAATGCTCCTCTTTGTCGCCGTCTTGGTTGTGTAATTTGAATCGCAAAATCTCTGCCGTCTGTCACTGAGAATTAGATTTTTCTCCGATAGACATTACCTAGCTATGCTATTTGGTTGGAAACGGCATATTTTCATTGTCTCGTTCTTTTAGGCCAAAATTTAATACTTACTTGAAAGTGAACTTGGAAATTAAAAGAATCCCCCACCCCCATCCTAGAAAAAAAAAATGTAATGGGTTTACATGTTTAGAGAATGCATGAAGAAGAACAGGAGAGAAAAAAACCAGTTTTACCCGTTATGAGATGTGTGTGGTGAGCACATTGTAAGCACGCAGCCCCTTAAGTCTTATATTACCTACGTAGCCGAGAACTTCATTGTAGTTGCTAATTGTGAGAAGAGAGTAAAAATGAAGTCACAGAGATCAATACCAGCATGGCTTACCCGATGGCATAATGGCAGCGAGAACACAACCCGCATCCGAGACTGGTAACCCTTTAGTTAGTTAGTCGCTGTTCCAACTTCACGGCAAAGGGTCGCCCCATTATGCTCCGTTCCTGTACCAGTGAATGTCACACAAAATGCTCCTCGCTGCCCCGTGTGAACAGTGAAACAGACAGGAGTCTCGACAAACCAACAGACTGTACATGTGTACTATGCAGAATGCCAACACAAAAGTTCGCCACGAAAAAAAAAATATAGTTCATCGTCGATGGAAGTGGCAGTCACTAAGAAAACCAGCAGCCACACATTACCGCATAAGGCAACCCAGTTAGTTCAACGACCGGTCGGCCGCTATGTTTCTGAACATGCAGTTCACGCTACAGACAACCGCGGACAGACGTAAAAGCACTCCACACGAAATTCACAGCTCACCGTGTCGCTCTACGCACTGAACTCGGTAGCTGGGCGACTTTGAGACAACGAACCTTTATCAACCACGCTTACCGGCATTGCACGCCATGATGCTGAATTACTAATTGTCTCAAGTTACTCACCTATAATCAGTCTTTTAATATTAAATTCCGGCTCTGTGGCTTAGGGACTCAACCCGTTTCATAATTCCCCGACATGCCGAGTCGACGGGGCGAAATCATCATCATCATGTGCCATGCCGATAAGCGTGAGCGGTCGTGTTTCGCCATCTGGCCCGATCACCAGAGTCGTGGATCAGCTTCGTGTTGTGGTCTCGACCATGCCACATGGCCAAGCCATCCAAATATTTACTTCTCTGCCTTTCCCATGTTCTTTTCCCTTCAATCTTGCTAGTTGTCACCAAGTTCTCTCATTTATTTTGAAATCAGCTGTAGTCGATTTGGAAGCAGACCGCCTTGCGTTGATTTCGACAGTATGAGCGTTGCTCATATGAGTAAAAATTACCTAGTGAATCACAAACAATCAAAAAAATTCTGGGATTGATTCCGTCGTCCTGTAAAGGACAAGCAAATAACTAATATTAAAAGTGCTGGCCAGAATTCTGTTTAGCTTTTCGGATTATTTATATAGTTTGGTCATGCCTGCCTAAACAATAAGGTATATTCATACTGAAATGATCGGGTTAATACGCTTTGTCGAAGAGGTTTGATCGTGATATTGCCAAGAGAGACAAGAGGGATAATTGACAACGCTGGTTGTTGACCGAAGATATCCCAAGCAATTTCCATATTTAATAAGCTGTTTAGCGTCGAGGAATTCGTGATGGCGCGTTTCATGGAGCGCCGCGGCGTCCTGTAGAGGCCCAGGCTGGCCCCGAAGTTTAGGTCTCATAACTTGATCTATCATTTACTGCACGCGCTTGCTGGCATAAACGTGTGTATGGGTTTTTCCAATTTACCGCCTTTATATTCGTCCCTTCCACCCGGACCTTCTTTCTTTTTTTTTTCCCCACTGGCGTCGATCTCATTTACTCGCTCTGGTCTCCCTGAATAAATACTACGCCTCTCCCTTTCGCTCTTAAAAGGCCGTTCTCTCTCTGTCAGTATCCCCAGACCTTTTTCAGCTTGTGAAGTTCAGATGTATAATATTGCTATCAAATGAACTTACGTTGCATGCTGTTCGAAATTGTGTGAAAAAGAATTAGATTAGGAAGGGCGGAATGTAAAATTGAGCTGAGTACCTAATTCTTAACGCTTTAAAGTAGTTTGTTCTCTCTCTCTCTCTCTCTCTCTCTCTCTCTCTCTCTCTCTCTCTCTCTCTCTCTCTCTCTCTCTCTCTCTCTCTCTCTCTCTCTCTCTCTCTTACTCCCCCCACACATCTACTACCTACCTACCGCCACCATCATTTTCACTTCAGAATGTCTCTTATTCCACGTCAATGTTGATATTCTTGACATTTCGTCTGGCTGTCTAGATATTCGTACGTTTCGTCTGACCGTTGAGATACCCCTCATATTTCGTCTGACCGTCAAATTATTCTTGACGTTTCGTGTGACGGTCTGAACAGAGCTGCGACGGGCGGCGTGTCCAATTTTCGTAGCTGAACTTAAAGCAGAATGTTAGAAATTAATGTGTGAATTATGAGAAGGGCAGAATGTAACACAGACCTGCCTAACCCAGTTATTAACATTTGAAATTGAAGTTTGCTCCCTCTCTCCCCCCATCTCTCTCTCTCTCTCTCTCTCTCTCTCTCTCTCTCTCTCTCTCTCTCTCTCTCTCTCTCTCTCTCTCTCATATCATCATCACCGCTGCCAGAACGCCATAATATTGCTTGTTATTACAACCCTAGTGCCATCGCTAGCGTTTTGTGTCATTAAAGCAAAATTTCTGTTTGTAACGAAAGTTAGGTCGCTTGTTCAGACAGTCGTCAATTAATTATACAGGTTAGTATGTTTTTTTTTTTTTCCAAAAAAACAAACAAACCCTAGTCTTACCGGTCGGGGTGTGCTGACCACATCAGCCATCAAGCTCCGACTGGTCTACAAAAATAGGGGCTTAGCGCCATATGCCAAAAGCCTATTAAGGCCTTACAAGGGTCCTTCACTGTTTATCTATCAATGATGACCAACGCCGCTGGACATGGACTACAAGAAGACGAGGAGGCGTTGTCGAAGGTGGAATACACGTAACAGGATAAGTGAGCCGAACACGCCAACCTTTCATCCACTCGCTCTCCACATAATTTATTATTATTATTATTATTATTATTATTATTATTATTATTATTATTATTATTATTATTATTATTATTATTGCATCCTTTGTTCCTTCGCGTTGTACTCTACTTGAAACCCTGAATAGCCCGCTCCGAGATAACGTACTTTGTCCTAGTACTCCCTTGTATTACAGTTGAACATATTAACATACAGCTATCGATTTGAACATGTCTTCTGCGTGGGGTTAATGACAGCAGCCTGGGAATTCGTCAGTCATCCAGGCTGTGAATAATTAAAAGGACCTTAGAGGGTACCCCTGCATCGTGTCTGCCGGAGTCAGATGAAGGACACAATGTATCCAGCGTTATAAGAGACATTTTTATTACAAGTTACATTTAGTGTCTGTTCTTGTACAGTTTTGTTGATGCCACATTGGAGTGGTGGTGATGGTCTTATGGAGAGTACAATTGCTTACCATCGCAGGCGTTGGGAGTTCGGTTACCAGTAGTGGTATGATCCTAGAGTTGATCTAGACTTGAGAAATTGTCACCAGAATTTCTTTTTTCTTTAGGGAAGACGGCGAAGAAAGGCACTGGTGACCTGCTGTCTTTATACCGTGGTGTCGTATGTGTACAAATCTAATACTTTTACACAAATAAAAGAACTGGTGACCTGGCGTCTTTATACCGTGGTCTCGTATGTGTACAAACCTAATACTTGTACACAAATAAAAGAACTGGTGACCTGGTGTGTTTATACTGTAGTCTCGTATGTGTACAAACCTAATACTTGTACACAAATAAAAGAACTGGTGACCTGGTGTCTTTATACCGTGGTGTCGTATGTGTACAAATCTAATACTTTTACACAAATAAAAGAACTGGTGACCTGGCGTCTTTATACCGTGGTCTCGTATGTGTACAAACCTAATACTTGTACACAAATAAAAGAACTGGTGACCTGGTGTGTTTATACTGTAGTCTCGTATGTGTACAAACCTAATACTTGTACACAAATAAAAGAACTGGTGGCCTGCTGTCTTTATACCGTGGTCTCGTATGTGTACGAACCTAATACTTGTACACAAATAAAAGAACTGGTGACCTGGTGTGTTTATACTGTAGTCTCGTATGTGTACAAACCTAATACTTGTACACAAATAAAAGAACTGGGGACCTGCTGTCTTTATACCGTGGTCTCGTATGTGTACAAACCTAATACTTGTACACAATTACCAAGGTATTTGTCATGGTATTAGCACCTCTCCCCCTTCTCCTGCTACTGCTGCTGTCTCATAACTCAATCTGTGAATCGTGTTTAGTCTTCCTTTGCTTCCTTTCCACCAGTACAAGTGTGGCATTCAGTAGCGTGACAATTTTTTAATGTGCAAAGCTCAATATTTCTCGTCCTCGTGATCCACTTCATTGTTATTACCATTGCCCATGTCTTCTAATACTGTGGCTCTAAGACCCATTTTTATCCCCACTTCCCACTCTCTGTATTTAGCATTTTCTGTAGCTCTTAACTGTTTTCTATCAAAACACCATTAGAATAACGTAAGTTATTTATTTTATGACCACCACCTGTGATCCGTGACATATTTTGTATTGACCTCATTATATGCTCACTATATAATAAAAACACACCAAGGGACAATACACATGAATCTCTTACATCCTTCTTTATGCGCTGAAATGTTTTTATACGGTTAATTTGTATGTTGCCATTTGCCGCCAGTACATATTGGTATCAGCAGATCTTTACCATGGATTTTATTTATTCTATTTATTGTTCTATCTTAATTGTTCTATTAATTTATCATATCTCACACTGTCAAACGCGTTTGTGTAGTCTGTGAAGCGTAAGTACAGATATGTTTTTACTTCAATATCCACTTTCTAATAGTGGCCTGGAAATTTATTTGCCATTGTTTTTGCCCTTTCCCGCTCCAACTCCATATTGTTTATCGCTAATTTCTAATGTAATGTTGTTTTTTTTCTTTCTAATTCTCGGAAAAAAGTCATATTTTGCGATAATCTTTTCATTTTCCTGATTTCAGTGACAGTTTCTCAGTGACATGCGGATTTTAGTAGACAATTAAAAATGTATTCACTATTATGGGTGTGGTTCAGAAATTGTGCAATTTTTTCAATTACATAAATTTCCCAAAGCATCAATTTCTCCCAGCGAATTTGCCCGAATTTGTCTGGTACGCGTGCTTTTCTTTTTATCATGTAGTATAATTCTTCCTGAACTTAAGCAGCGAATATTAATTGACCTTCGCCTTTGTCTTGAATACTTGCATCCATTCTCTTATTATCATATCGCACGTCTGTGTATTATGTCATTTGAGAAATCAGGTTTATCTAATAACTACATCACTTTGTCCCATGAATATTGCACTATCTTTCGATTTTGAACAGTGGTATTTCTTGTTTCTAGCTGTCAAGATATTTATTTGTGGGTGTATGGAATATGTCTTTCCCATAATTTGCCCCAACCTCCGTACATTTCTGATTCAGCCACATTTCTCGAGCCTCTTTGCATTTGTGTACTGTTGTTTATGCATTCTATAATTTTCTTCCTTATCTTGCTTTTTTTTTTCTCCTTTTATTCACGAGCTGCAGAATTTCATTTGTTATCCATTTCGTTTTTGCAATTCTACCTATGGGAGAATTAATTTCTTTTGATAACTGTAGTATTTATTCCCGCAGGATATCCCGTTGTTTATCAATAATCTGTATTATCTCCATGGCATTATATCTCATCGTTCAATAACATGGTACGTTTCGCCAATTCTGACCTGTTTTAAGTAATGCTTGATCTTAATTCTGTGGGATCTTCTTTATAGTTTTAAGTTTTAATCTCACCATTTTTATAACTAGATCCCCCGGTCTAGTATTTGCTTCTACTAAAACTGCCCTGGAACCTCTTTGGAATCAACATGTAATCAATTTCATTGCGAATTTTATCCCCAGGGCTTTCTTCAGGTCCCATAATCGCCAAGAATGGTGTTGGAACCAGGCGTTGCCTATTTTAAGTTGAGATTTTGTCCACGCCATTACTGCCACCAGGCTTATTCTTTTCACAGAGGTCTGAGAGACCTTGGATGAAAATATTAATCGGTTCGTTGACAAAGGAGTAAGATGCTTACTCTGTCAGTGTCTGCTCTCAGTGGCGTACTAGAAGAGAGTTTAATCTTTTGATTTAATTACCAGATCGCAGGGGATGATTTTTTCATGTTGCTGTCAGATTAATTTAATTTGTTGCTATTGAAAATACTGAAGACGGAATAATAATAAAGACTGTATTCTCTCTCTCTCTCTCTCTCTCTCTCTCTCTCTCTCTCTCTCTCTCTCTCTCTCTCTCTCTCTCTCTCTCACTCTCTCACACACACACACACACACACGTAGCTGCTAATGCAGGCATACACATACACATGCGCGCACACACATATAAACGCGCGCTATTGCATAAGATTGACAGTTGGGAGGTCACACTATTCAGGATTGAGGCTGTGAATGCTGTTTGAATGTACAGCTGCAAAAGTATTGCTAATAATGAAGCTGCTGTTATTGCTTCTTATATTTACATAGTGGCTGTTTTACCATTGCATATTTTATGTAACTGTTCTTATATAACATATGTTAACAACTGGAACGGTTCGTATTATTCAGACTTTGTTACTTGGCGTGAGAAGATGACCAGTTGCTCATCTAAGACCATCTCTGTTATTAATTTCCAACAGGTAATTGTCAAACTGTGATCATGTGCCATGCCCAGCGGTGCAGGCAATCACATTTCTCCTATATATTCTTAGTAAGTTCAGCCACCGATCTTCTGTCATGCTCTTGTAAGTTTTGTCACTGACCGTCTTCCATGTCCTTGGTAAGTTTGACATCTGATCCTCTTCCATGTTCGTGGAAATTTGACCTCTCATCCTCTTCCGTGTTCTTGCCATGTTCCACCACTGGTAGACTTCCATGTTCTTTATAAGTTCACCGCTGGTAGTCTTCAGTGTTCTTCGTAGGTTTAACCATTGTTTGTCCTCAATCTTCTTGGTAGGTTTGGTCACCGATTATCCTCAATGTTCTTGGTATGTTTCACCACTGACTGCCCTTGATGTTCTTGGTAAGTTGCACTGCTGACCGTCTTCCATGCCAGCGCATCGAGTACTTTTTTTTTCCATTTGTCGACTTATCTTCCAGGCTACTATAGTCATGTCACATGACCGTAAATGACAATGGTCTTGTTCTGATGAAGTAGGCATTTATATGGTTTTGTGAATTGGCCTCTTTCAATACTGGTATATTGGTCTTATCAGCCTCCAATCAGGAGAAACATTTTAGTAGTGTGCAAAAAAAAAAAACAAAAAAAAAAACCCCACATCTCTGTGGTCCCTAGTTTCCTTTTGGTGTCGTTATATAGTGTCCATGATTCACAGTCACACAACATCACGGGTAGTATGTAACATACTCAATCTCGTTATTATCACGCCCCTGGGCAGAGATATGTTATACCTTCTTGATATGATGGCGTATCTTCTGAGGTGCCCATCCTTTTTTCATGTAACATTCATTTTTCATGTCATGACTTTCAGTTGACATCAACGCTTATGTAACGTCATAACTTTTATGTATCGTTATGGTTTTTATGTAACGTTTGTGTATCGTCATAACTTTTATGTAACGTCATAACTCGTGTGTAGACTCATAGTTTTTATGTATTGTCAACATTTCTTTATGTAACGTCATACCTTGTATGTAACTTCATAGCATTTATGTAATGTCATAACTATTATGTAACGTCATAACTCTCACGTTAGTCATAACTTGTATGCAACGTCATAACTTTTATGTAGTCATAACTTGTATGTGGCGTCATAATTTTTATTAATGCAACTTCATAGCTTTTATGTAACGTCATAACTTCTATGACACACCATAGCTTTCATGTAAAACGATAACTTGCATGTAACTTCCAAACTTTAATGTAACATCATAACTTTCAAAAAACGTCAAAGCTTTTACGCAACGTAATAATGAAGGTGTTGAGATTTCCGGAGCCAGATAATGGCACTGCCTCTTTGTTATCAATGATTGTACAACCGCCCATTCTTGGAATGGAAACCATATAAGTATGGGACATATGTTTACAGGAACCTTTATTTCAACCAAGCTAATTTCTAAAGTATTGGTCTTTCTTCCTGGGACTTCGTACTTAATAATATAATTGTGTTAACAGGTTTTGTACTTTTTAGTTGCCACAGGAACAGATGTGCATTTTTAAAATAAAGTGTTTATGAATTTAAAAAAAAACAACAACAACCCATCACTAGGCAGGGTATAGTTTGTCTCCGAGAAAAAGAAGCACAGCATGTTATACACCATAAAGCACGCTTGCAAATCCCTCTTGTCTGATGTATAGAATGTCCTGTCTACTTACTTCACACAGCAATCAATATATATCTATTATTGTAATGGCTTTGGTGTTTTTCTGACCCGTGAAGCGTTTCTTCTAGACCTTCCCTCCAACGGCGTATTTCATATGCACAATAGACGGACGACCTGGGGTTCTTTGTCTAGGCACTGTCTCTCTTCATATGTCTTGACGTACGTTCGATGTGAACGGATTATATATTTACTTTCAGTAATTTGCCATTTTATTTTCTGAACGGCCAACGCCTCATTCCATTTATATCACCGCAAAGCGTTCTTCCAAACCCCCGCGGTTGATTTCAAACCCTCAACTCAGTATGTCTTGGGAACTGGGAAATAGACGCCGTGTATATATATATATATATATATTATATATATATATATATATATCAGGGGCGTTCATTTGAAATCCGTTCGTGCCGCACCGCGCATAATTGTGTACGTTGAACATGATCATGTCATAGTCATCTGATCCATGATGCATAGGTTCTGTTTCTGACCTTTGAGAAAATGGCCGGGTTGATCCAAAATCCGTCCAAAGAAGCTCAAAGAGCGGTGATTCAGTTTCATTCATTTGAAGGATGTCGACCAATGGACATTCATCAAAGAATGCAGGCAGCGTACGGTAACAAATGTGTGTCGAAGACAACAGTGACAGACTGGGCACGAATGTTTCGGAAAGGATGTCAGTTCACGACAGATCTTCGACGGCCGGGTCAAGCGCATATTGTTGCAACAGAAAAAAAAAACCATCTCCAAAATTGATGCAGCAGTACAGATGAACCGTTGTTGAAGCATACGTTCGCTAGCGAAAGAATTTGATGTGTCAATTGGGACAATTCAAAAGGTCGTTCGTAAGAAACTGCAATATCGGAATGTGTTCACAGTGGGTACCACGGATGTTGACCGACCACCAAAAAGAGGAACGCATGGGATGGTGTTTGACCCACTTGCTGCGTTATAGAGTGGAGGGTGATGCATTTCTCTTCCGCATAGTGGCAGGCGATGAATCATGATGTCACCACTTTGAGCCGAGCAGCAAAAGAGAGAGCATGCAATGGAAGCATGCTGGATCACCAAAAACCAACAAATTCAATTTACAGATTTCCGCTGGTAAGGTTATGCTGAGCGCATTTTTTTTTAACCATAGAGGGCTATTGTTGGCCGACTTTAAAGAACCTGGTGTCAACATCAACTCTACCCACCACTTGGAAACACTAGACAAGCTGCAAAAAGCCATCAAGAATAAACGACCCGGCATGCTTTCTCGCGGTATGATTTTGTTGCACGATAATGCGCGTCCGCATGTTGCAAAGATTGTGCAGGAAGCATTAGCAAGGAAGAAGTGGGAATTCTGCAACATCCAGCCTATAGACCTGATTTGTCACCGTGTGATTTTAATTTGTTCGGACCTCTAAAAAAAGCTCTCAAGGGGCAACGATTTCACACAGACGCTGACGTAATGAACGCGGTAAACACTTGGTTCAGTGAGCAACCACAATCATTTTTTGCGGACGGCATTCCCCGCCTACCTAAGCAATGGTATGCTTGCCTGAGTGCCTACGGCGACTTCTTCTGACCAACTGTCGTGGAATACTGAGAGTTAATGATTCCCAGAGGGACGACTGCATACACCGACTGCCCAGGTAGGAGAAGGGTTAACAAAGGAGAGACCAGGCGCATGTGTTTATAGGTCAAAACAGGAGAAGGGGCCGGCTAACCGCGCAGGTAAAAGGGTCGAGTGGAAAGATTCGTTTGGGACAAAGGCCGACAGTATTATTGGACAAGCATATTGCAGTATGGATGTGAAACGGTCCCGAGCTGTAATTTTCCACTAACAATGATAATGCAGTCTGGATGTGAGGTGTCCAGCAATGTCAAGGACTATGCGGCAAAAATGACCGATATAAAGAGGGTCGATTCTTTGTGTAAGTTTAGTGTGTGTTCCAAACTGACCTGAAGGAGATATGTTCTTGAGTGGGAATAGAAATACACGTCCCTAATGATGGAAAGAGGGGATAATAGTGTGTTATTCGCTAAGTGTTTTTTTCGATTCCAAGAACGTAGATGCCTAAATAAGGTATAAAGATATTAGATATAGTTTAGCATAGGAATATAGATGTGTGTGAATAGCAATTACCATTTCTTTCTATTTATGGATAGTTTAGACTTTGGTGAATTCATATGTCTTATGCGGATGTACTTCGGAAGCCTTATCATTATGGCTGGAGAAGGACACTTGCATAAGTAGTAGAAAGGGGCGGCTGCTTATCACTGGATTTGTTATACTTTTCCAGGTTCCACTCTCCTAGTGAAAGCAGAGAAGAGATGAAGAGGAATACACTTGAGTAAACAAAGTACTTACATGGAACAAAACAGAATATGAACATATTTACGATGAAGAAAGAAATAAGTTAAAATAAATACAGAACACTGTATGCTCAAACGAATATAACTCTAAGGCCCTGAAAGAGAAGAGATGAAGAGGAATACCCTTGAGTAAACAAAGAAGAAAGAATAGACAATTAGAGACATTGATATTAATCTATAGACAATAGGAATAACTGTGACGAGGTGGTGGTTTTTTCGATGTTGGATATGCACCGTCATGAAACAGACTCGAGCGCAGTCATAAACTTACGGGACTTTTATTACAGTACAGTGACTCAGTGGTGAACAGTTTTTTGTTTCATTCAATAACGGATTTACCATCAGATTCAAGCATACGGATAATCCCGGGTGAGCTCTGTCCTGTTTGATGTGCTGTCCTGTGATCTTGAAGAATGAATGGGCGAGAAACAACACCGCTGATAGACATGCAGAGTTCTTTCTAACACCAACCATAGAACACCCTATCAACTACACTTACAAAATTAATACATACACCAGACATAGTTTTATTAATAAATCTTTTTGTTTATTGTTGAAAGAAACTGTTGTCGGAGTATGTGTTGAGAGAATAACAGAGAGAGAGTGAAACCACTAGATATATGGAAGGGAAGACAGAAGAGAGGAGGGTAGACTAAAGTCAGGCAATAATCCCAACAGATAATAAGTTGAAGATGTACTTGTTGATTCCCACTCTCCTCTCGGGGAAGAACAGGACATAATTGGTGGAGCAGCGAGGTAGGAAAAATACCCATATGACCTGGGCATAACAGGGCATATGCATAGAGGGGTACCTGCATGTTGGGACATACTGATTGGAATAAAAGGAAAAGAAGTATATATTGATGACTTTTAATGGAAGGACGTCCATTGGATATATGGTGCCATTACATTTATGGTAGAAACAGTTCATTAATGCTGGTGACTTTACAGTGAGAAAGTTCCAGACAGAGTGAATGTGGATAGGTGGTAAGACACATTACATACCTAGTCACACGGTCACACGTCTACATAAGTCTTTATCCTATATCTCCTCTTGTGGATGAGAGAATGGTTGTGATGTACTGTGTGGTGTTGTAGATATATAATATTAGATAGATTCATGATATAGGGTCTAATTGGAATATAATAATTGTATAGTGAGTACTTTTTTTATTGCCTTGAGGTGTCTTTACGCAACGTGCTGACTTACCTGCTTTAACTATGGCAACTCCTAAAGTAACTACAGCCGAACTGAGGGCCAACGGGGAGGCAATTGGTTTAGCTGGGTCCGAGCTAACTGATTACATCCAGGAAAGAGAGCGAGAGATTCGTCAAGCGGAACGAGAAGAGCGGAAGGCCGAGTTGGAAGTGAGAAGAATAGAGGTGGAGACCAAGCGACTGGAAATGGAACAAGAGACCAAGAAAATGGACCAGGAGACCAAGCGACTGGAAATGGAACAAGAGGCCAAGAAAATGGACCAGGAGACCAAGAAACTGGAAATGGAACATGAATACCGCTTGAAAGAGTTGGAGCTCAAGACACAAACTAAGGGTGAAATAGATGCAGCAGAAGGAAGTTCATCTTCACCTGGGGCAACCAACATGAGTGGACATGGTTACCATGCCATGAAGTTTCCCTTAGCTGTCTACGATCAGTCTAAGGAACGCTTTGACCAGTACTCATCTCGTTTCGAAGCAATGTCAGTCGCTATGGGACTGGATAGGAGCAGGTGGGCTCTTAAATTATCCCAGGGATTAATCGGGTCGGGATTTGAGGTGTACACACGCTTACCACCAGGACAGGAAAATAATTACCAGGAATTAAAAGCCGCTTTGATGAAACATTTTGACATCACAGCACAAACGTATAGGAAGAAGTTTAGATCGGCTAGACGAGAGCCGGGAGAACTATTCGCCGCCTACAGTCTAAGGCTGAAATCCTATCTCCAGAAATGGATGGACTTGGCAGAATTCAAGAGGGATTATGAGAGTCTCGAAGAGATGATGGTGGTAGACCAAATGCGAAAGCAAATGTCGAAACCTCTCAGAACCTTCTTGGGAGAACAAGGGGCGGAACGGATTGATGTTGTGAATAAGCTGGCGGAAAGGTTTGTGGAAGTACATTGTGAAACTGAGGAACTAAGTACACAAACCACAGGTCAGGAGAAACCAGAGAAAAAGAAACCTAAAAACTGGGAAGGAGAAAAAGTGGAACCTTATAAAAAGACGTCAACGGAGAGTTCCGAGAAGGTGAAGGAAGGAACCAAGAACACCTTGAATTCTCAAGCGAAACGACAGTGGTCTGAGAAGTGGTGTTCATTTTGCAAGGCGGCCTCTCACAACACCAAAGACTGCAGATCGAAACCTAAAAGTTCTTACTTCGCAGCATGCAAAGTGATTCCTACATCGGTGATCACAGACAAGGCTGAGGTCGGCGAAGGAGAAAGGAACAAAAAGGACACACGGAAACCTAGGAAGGGAACAGGGTGCACTCACTACCAGTCGACAACACATAATACTGTGGACTGCGGATGCAAGGCAAACGACGCCAATTGCATAACCAACCTCGAGGAATTAAAAGAGGAAGGCAAGGAAACGGTCAAGGAGATGAAAGACACTCAGGACCAAGAGAGACCACCTGTGGTTGAACTGATTGAAGTCAATGGCCAGCAGGTTGTTTGTCTCTATGATACAGGTTTGGATGGGGAAGCGGTGGTGGACGCCAGCTTGGTAAGCCCAGACCAACTTACAGGGGAAACCATAGAAATACAGCCGGCAATGAGGAGTGCTGTTACCATGACGCTGCCAATCGCCAAGGTGGAGATTAAATCCAGGTACGTCACGGGCATTATTCCCGCTGCTGTATTATCTGACTCCTTATTTCCAATGATCATTGGCACGAAATATGTCTTTTTGGGGATGCCCAAACAGCCAACCCACAAGGGAACAGTAGTCAGTGGATCGCAAGGGAAGGAAAAAGAGGCAGAGACACTATGCGACAACTCAGAGATAGGAGAATTGCATACTGCCCAGAGGAAGGATACTACGTTGCATCCTTGCTACAGGAAGCTGCAAAGAAGTGCTGAGCCACCAGAACGGGGACAGTACTATCTGAAGAATCAACTACTCTATCGGAGAGATGGGAGGGGAGATAACCTGCATGAGCAGTGGGTGGTTCCAGAGACCCACCGTCCTCACATTCTTCAGAGTGGACACATCATAGGCGAGAATCGACATATGGGTGTCAGAGAGACCTTGCAGCAAATATCCGGCCATTATTGCTGGCCAGGAATGACCAGAGATGTACGCCGGTGGGTGAAGTCTTGTTCGGAGTGCCAGAAAGCACCACCCAACAAGCGAATTAAGAGGAAACTAGCTCTTAAAGTGGAAGACAAAGTGGAAGTGTGGAGTCCAGCAGAGACCAATATACTCCAAGTAGGATGGAAAGGACCTTATCCTGTGGAAAAGGTGGTGTCCAAGAACATCTACAAAATACGGATCGGGGAAGAGAAGAAAAATCTCCCTAGACATCTCATTAGGAAATATGAAGAGAGATCCGGGAGCAAAGCTTCGCACTTTATGGTGATGGCAGCCATTGGGACAAAGGTTACCAGTCCAGACGAAGACCAGAGATCGCCAGTACAACATAGGAGGGCCTATGGGACAGTACGTGATAGGTCAGATTTACCCAACAACAGGAGGAGGGAAATCACAAGTCCGGGAAAGGACAAGAGTGAAAGTTTCACCGGTAACCAAGTTCAGAAGGGGTGGGTAATGTCGGGAAAAGCGAGAATTACCCAGGACTCCAACCGAAGATTGGATGACCAGATACAATATCGCCCAAGATGGTCCTGGAAACAAAAGTCCAGGAGATTTGGGAAAGACGACTCGGTCCATCGAGGACGAGACGGAACCTCCCCAGAGGAAAAACCGGGGGAAACCAAGAGGACATGGAAGCAGTGTTACAATCAGGATGGGACAATCCGTTTGTATTGTGAGCCGTCGCTGACGCAAGTCGAAAGTAGGTCGACCGGACGTACAGGAGCGAGGAGCCAACACTAGTTTCAGTCGTGAGTAGTATAGTAGGGTGTCAATTAGAGCGCCTACTGGATAATGATGGGAGCCATGTGAGGATCCAATCATATCATCAACACGTGATGTTAATAGCTACTTCGCAGAAGCTCAACGCACGGTGGATGTGATGGACGTTGTTGCTGCAACTGGACTTCACAATGGAATACATCCTTGGTAAGGAAAATGTAGGAGCATATTTATTATCCAGACATCTAGCTCCGGAGGAAGAAGACTAGGATTGTGGATCATGGGAATCAAACCTACAGTGAGAAAGATTCGACGCGGTCTAATCTCTTAAGAGGGGGCCTATGTCGTGGAATACTGAGAGTTAATGATTCCCAGAGGGACGACTGCATACACCGACTGCCCAGGTAGGAGAAGGGTTAACAAAGGAGAGACCAGGTGCATGTGTTTATAGGTCAAGACAGGAGAAGGGGCCTTCTAACCGCGCAGGTAAAAGGGTCGAGTGGAAAGATTCGTTTGGGACAAAGGCCGACAGTATTATTGGACAAGCATATTGCAGTATGGATGTGAAACGGTCCCGAGCTGTAATTTTCCACTAACAATGATAATGCAGTCTGGATGTGAGGTGTCCAGCAATGTCAAGGACTATGCGGCAAAAATGACCGATATAAAGAGGGTCGATTCTTTGTGTAAGTTTAGTGTGTGTTCCAAACTGACCTGAAGGAGATATGTTCTTGAGTGGGAATAGAAATACACGTCCCTAATGATGGAAAGAGGGGATAATAGTGTGTTATTCGCTAAGTGTTTTTTCGATTCCAAGAACATAGATGCCTAAATAAGGTATAAAGATATTAGATATAGTTTAGCATAGGAATATAGATGTGTGTGAATAGCAATTACCATTTCTTTCTATTTATGGATAGTTTAGACTTTGGTGAATTCATATGTCTTATGCGGATGTACTTCGGAAGCCTTATCATTATGGCTGGAGAAGGACACTTGCATAAGTAGTAGAAAGGGGCGGCTGCTTATCACTGGATTTGTTATACTTTTCCAGGTTCCACTCTCCTAGTGAAAGCAGAGAAGAGATGAAGAGGAATACACTTGAGTAAACAAAGTACTTACATGGAACAAAACAGAATATGAACATATTTACGATGAAGAAAGAAATAAGTTAAAATAAATACAGAACACTGTATGCTCAAACGAATATAACTCTAAGGCCCTGAAAGAGAAGAGATGAAGAGGAATACCCTTGAGTAAACAAAGAAGAAAGAATAGACAATTAGAGACATTGATATTAATCTATAGACAATAGGAATAACTGTGACGAGGTGGTGGTTTTTTCGATGTTGGATATGCACCGTCATGAAACAGACTCGAGCGCAGTCATAAACTTACGGGACTTTTATTACAGTACAGTGACTCAGTGGTGAACAGTTTTTTGTTTCATTCAATAACGGATTTACCATCAGATTCAAGCATACGGATAATCCCGGGTGAGCTCTGTCCTGTTTGATGTGCTGTCCTGTGATCTTGAAGAATGAATGGGCGAGAAACAACACCGCTGATAGACATGCAGAGTTCTTTCTAACACCAACCATAGAACACCCTATCAACTACACTTACAAAATTAATACATACACCAGACATAGTTTTATTAATAAATCTTTTTGTTTATTGTTGAAAGAAACTGTTGTCGGAGTATGTGTTGAGAGAATAACAGAGAGAGAGTGAAACCACTAGATATATGGAAGGGAAGACAGAAGAGAGGAGGGTAGACTAAAGTCAGGCAATAATCCCAACAGATAATAAGTTGAAGATGTACTTGTTGATTCCCACTCTCCTCTCGGGGAAGAACAGGACATAATTGGTGGAGCAGCGGGGTAGGAAAAATACCCATATGACCTGGGCATAACAGGGCATATGCATAGAGGGGTACCTGCATGTTGGGACATACTGATTGGAATAAAAGGAAAAGAAGTATATATTGATGACTTTTAATGGAAGGACGTCCATTGGATATATGGTGCCATTACATTTATGGTAGAAACAGTTCATTAATGCTGGTGACTTTACAGTGAGAAAGTTCCAGACAGAGTGAATGTGGATAGGTGGTAAGACACATTACATACCTAGTCACACGGTCACACGTCTACATAAGTCTTTATCCTATATCTCCTCTTGTGGATGAGAGAATGGTTGTGATGTACTGTGTGGTGTTGTAGATATATAATATTAGATAGATTCATGATATAGGGTCTAATTGGAATATAATAATTGTATAGTGAGTACTTTTTTATTGCCTTGAGGTGTCTTTATGCAACGTGCTGACTTACCTGCTTTAACTATGGCAACTCCTAAAGTAACTACAGCCGAACTGAGGGCCAACGGGGAGGCAATTGGTTTAGCTGGGTCCGAGCTAACTGATTACATCCAGGAAAGAGAGCGAGAGATTCGTCAAGCGGAACGAGAAGAGCGGAAGGCCGAGTTGGAAGTGAGAAGAATAGAGGTGGAGACCAAGCGACTGGAAATGGAACAAGAGGCCAAGAAAATGGACCAGGAGACCAAGCGACTGGAAATGGAACAAGAGGCCAAGAAAATGGACCAGGAGACCAAGAAACTGGAAATGGAACATGAATACCGCTTGAAAGAGTTGGAGCTCAAGACACAAACTAAGGGTGAAATAGATGCAGCAGAAGGAAGTTCATCTTCACCTGGGGCAACCAACATGAGTGGACATGGTTACCATGCCATGAAGTTTCCCTTAGCTGTCTACGATCAGTCTAAGGAACGCTTTGACCAGTACTCATCTCGTTTCGAAGCAATGTCAGTCGCTATGGGACTGGATAGGAGCAGGTGGGCTCTTAAATTATCCCAGGGATTAATCGGGTCGGGATTTGAGGTGTACACACGCTTACCACCAGGACAGGAAAATAATTACCAGGAATTAAAAGCCGCTTTGATGAAACATTTTGACATCACAGCACAAACGTATAGGAAGAAGTTTAGATCGGCTAGACGAGAGCCGGGAGAACTATTCGCCGCCTACAGTCTAAGGCTGAAATCCTATCTCCAGAAATGGATGGACTTGGCAGAATTCAAGAGGGATTATGAGAGTCTCGAAGAGATGATGGTGGTAGACCAAATGCGAAAGCAAATGTCGAAACCTCTCAGAACCTTCTTGGGAGAACAAGGGGCGGAACGGATTGATGTTGTGAATAAGCTGGCGGAAAGGTTTGTGGAAGTACATTGTGAAACTGAGGAACTAAGTACACAAACCACAGGTCAGGAGAAACCAGAGAAAAAGAAACCTAAAAACTGGGAAGGAGAAAAAGTGGAACCTTATAAAAAGACGTCAACGGAGAGTTCCGAGAAGGTGAAGGAAGGAACCAAGAACACCTTGAATTCTCAAGCGAAACGACAGTGGTCTGAGAAGTGGTGTTCATTTTGCAAGGCGGCCTCTCACAACACCAAAGACTGCAGATCGAAACCTAAAAGTTCTTACTTCGCAGCATGCAAAGTGATTCCTACATCGGTGATCACAGACAAGGCTGAGGTCGGCGAAGGAGAAAGGAACAAAAAGGACACACGGAAACCTAGGAAGGGAACAGGGTGCACTCACTACCAGTCGACAACACATAATACTGTGGACTGCGGATGCAAGGCAAACGACGCCAATTGCATAACCAACCTCGAGGAATTAAAAGAGGAAGGCAAGGAAACGGTCAAGGAGATGAAAGACACTCAGGACCAAGAGAGACCACCTGTGGTTGAACTGATTGAAGTCAATGGCCAGCAGGTTGTTTGTCTCTATGATACAGGTTTGGATGGGGAAGCGGTGGTGGATGCCAGCTTGGTAAGCCCAGACCAACTTACAGGGGAAACCATAGAAATACAGCCGGCAATGAGGAGTGCTGTTACCATGACGCTGCCAATCGCCAAGGTGGAGATTAAATCCAGGTACGTCACGGGCATTATTCCCGCTGCTGTATTATCTGACTCCTTATTTCCAATGATCATTGGCACGAAATATGTCTTTTTGGGGATGCCCAAACAGCCAACCCACAAGGGAACAGTAGTCAGTGGATCGCAAGGGAAGGAAAAAGAGGCAGAGACACTATGCGACAACTCAGAGATAGGAGAATTGCATACTGCCCAGAGGAAGGATACTACGTTGCATCCTTGCTACAGGAAGCTGCAAAGAAGTGCTGAGCCACCAGAACGGGGACAGTACTATCTGAAGAATCAACTACTCTATCGGAGAGATGGGAGGGGAGATAACCTGCATGAGCAGTGGGTGGTTCCAGAGACCCACCGTCCTCACATTCTTCAGAGTGGACACATCATAGGCGAGAATCGACATATGGGTGTCAGAGAGACCTTGCAGCAAATATCCGGCCATTATTGCTGGCCAGGAATGACCAGAGATGTACGCCGGTGGGTGAAGTCTTGTTCGGAGTGCCAGAAAGCACCACCCAACAAGCGAATTAAGAGGAAACTAGCTCTTAAAGTGGAAGACAAAGTGGAAGTGTGGAGTCCAGCAGAGACCAATATACTCCAAGTAGGATGGAAAGGACCTTATCCTGTGGAAAAGGTGGTGTCCAAGAACATCTACAAAATACGGATCGGGGAAGAGAAGAAAAATCTCCCTAGACATCTCATTAGGAAATATGAAGAGAGATCCGGGAGCAAAGCTTCGCACTTTATGGTGATGGCAGCCATTGGGACAAAGGTTACCAGTCCAGACGAAGACCAGAGATCGCCAGTACAACATAGGAGGGCCTATGAGACAGTACGTGATAGGTCAGATTTACCCAACGACAGGAGGAGGGAAATCACAAGTCCGGGAAAGGACAAGAGTGAAAGTTTCACCGGTAACCAAGTTCAGAAGGGGGTGGGTAATGTCGGGAAAAGCGAGAATTACCCAGGACTCCAACCGAAGATTGGATGACCAGATACAATATCGCCCAAGATGGTCCTGGAAACAAAAGTCCAGGAGATTTGGAAAAGATGACTCGGTCCATCGAGGACGAGACGGAACCTCCCCAGAGGAAAAACCGGGGGAAACCAAGAGGACATGGAAGCAGTGTTACAATCAGGATGGGACAATCCGTTTGTATTGTGAGCCGTCGCTGACGCAAGTCGAAAGTAGGTCGACCGGACGTACAGGAGCGAGGAGCCAACACTAGTTTCAGTCGTGAGTAGTATAGTAGGGTGTCAATTAGAGCGCCTACTGGATAATGATGGGAGCCATGTGAGGATCCAATCATATCATCAACACGTGATGTTAATAGCTACTTCGCAGAAGCTCAACGCACGGTGGATGTGATGGACGTTGTTGCTGCAACTGGACTTCACAATGGAATACATCCTTGGTAAGGAAAATGTAGGAGCAGATTTATTATCCAGACATCTAGCTCCGGAGGAAGAAGACTAGGATTGTGGATCATGGGAATCAAACCTGCAGTGAGAAAGATTCGACGCGGTCTAATCTCTTAAGAGGGGGCCTATGTCATGGAATACTGAGAGTTAATGATTCCCAGAGGGACGACTGCATACACCGACTGCCCAGGTAGGAGAAGGGTTAACAAAGGAGAGACCAGGCGCATGTGTTTATAGGTCAAGACAGGAGAAGGGGCCGGCTAACCGCGCAGGTAAAAGGGTCGAGTGGAAAGATTCGTTTGGGACAAAGGCCGACAGTATTATTGGACAAGCATATTGCAGTATGGATGTGAAACGGTCCCGAGCTGTAATTTTCCACTAACAATGATAATGCAGTCTGGATGTGAGGTGTCCAGCAATGTCAAGGACTATGCGGCAAAAATGACCGATATAAAGAGGGTCGATTCTTTGTGTAAGTTTAGTGTGTGTTCCAAACTGACCTGAAGGAGATATGTTCTTGAGTGGGAATAGAAATACACGTCCCTAATGATGGAAAGAGGGGATAATAGTGTGTTATTCGCTAAGTGTTTTTTCGATTCCAAGAACATAGATGCCTAAATAAGGTATAAAGATATTAGATATAGTTTAGCATAGGAATATAGATGTGTGTGAATAGCAATTACCATTTCTTTCTATTTATGGATAGTTTAGACTTTGGTGAATTCATATGTCTTATGCGGATGTACTTCGGAAGCCTTATCATTATGGCTGGAGAAGGACACTTGCATAAGTAGTAGAAAGGGGCGGCTGCTTATCACTGGATTTGTTATACTTTTCCAGGTTCCACTCTCCTAGTGAAAGCAGAGAAGAGATGAAGAGGAATACACTTGAGTAAACAAAGTACTTACATGGAACAAAACAGAATATGAACATATTTACGATGAAGAAAGAAATAAGTTAAAATAAATACAGAACACTGTATGCTCAAACGAATATAACTCTAAGGCCCTGAAAGAGAAGAGATGAAGAGGAATACCCTTGAGTAAACAAAGAAGAAAGAATAGACAATTAGAGACATTGATATTAATCTATAGACAATAGGAATAACTGTGACGAGGTGGTGGTTTTTTCGATGTTGGATATGCACCGTCATGAAACAGACTCGAGCGCAGTCATAAACTTACGGGACTTTTATTACAGTACAGTGACTCAGTGGTGAACAGTTTTTTGTTTCATTCAATAACGGATTTACCATCAGATTCAAGCATACGGATAATCCCGGGTGAGCTCTGTCCTGTTTGATGTGCTGTCCTGTGATCTTGAAGAATGAATGGGCGAGAAACAACACCGCTGATAGACATGCAGAAACACCAACCATAGAACACCCTATCAACTACACTTACAAAATTAATACATACACCAGACATAGTTTTATTAATAAATCTTTTTGTTTATTGTTGAAAGAAACTGTTGTCGGAGTATGTGTTGAGAGAATAACAGAGAGAGAGTGAAACCACTAGATATATGGAAGGGAAGACAGAAGAGAGGAGGGTAGACTAAAGTCAGGCAATAATCCCAACAGATAATAAGTTGAAGATGTACTTGTTGATTCCCACTCTCCTCTCGGGGAAGAACAGGACACCAACCCATGGTGCATAATTCATTCAAAATGAATGCTTTGTTTAATTCTACCACACCTTTTAATGTTTCTTTCATGCTTTTGTAATAAAGCCATTGGAACGGGTTTCAAATGAACGTCCCTAATATATATCTTCTTCTTCAGCATTCCGAGCCATTGAGGTTCTTTGCTGCAGATACAAGCCGTCTCCATTCGTCTCTCTGGTTGACCTTCTCTTGCCAGTCGTTGATTCCAAGTGTCTGTTGGTCTGTATATATATTATCTCTCGACCGTCTTCTTGGTCTACCTCGGGGTCTACGGTCATTTATTTCCTGAGTGTAAGCGAGTTTTGTTTCTCTATTATCCTCCATTCTTTCTATATGCCCCAGCCATTGCAGTCTATTAGCATTATATTTATATATGTAAAACTGAGTGCCGATTGGTCTATAAAACTATGAGTCTTGCACCTTATGCCCAGTGTGCACTACGGCTTGTTAAACGGTCGTTTACTTAAAGGGCTCTTTTCAATTCCAATACCCCTCATTAGTAAAAAACCAGCCCGTTCATCTGACACATCTTCCTGTGATTTCAGTTTGTCATTGTGAACCCACCATTAACATCATCGTGTTTGAATGTCTAATAAAACTACTTCTGTAAATATTGCCAAACTTTCTCTTTTGGTATGCAGGCGTACATTCGCGCTCATGTCATATTCGCGCGCCTGCACACACACAGATACATACGCTTACGCCTACGTTCCCAACTTGCGTTAACAAAATTGTCAAATTAAAAAAACATAGTAAATATCAAGGCAACTTTCCAAACGAGCTGCCTTGGTTGGTACAATACTGTTCTCTGATTGCAATCAGATGTGAAAACACGTATTATCATGTCATGAAGCTACTTCTAATGGCATCTACTAACACACGGAGGCGGACTGGTCTGGGCCGTGAATGGATCCACGAAGCACATCACCACAGGCTGTTTTACTGGAGTGGTGATCGACAACTCGTCTTGGATTTCCCTACCAAATCCACATTATTAACGCCGTATTGTGTTGCCATGTTCGTTTCTGTATTCGTGTTTTTTTGTTTTTTTTCGATCACTGACTTTTTAAAAACTGATTTGACTGATTTTTGCATGTGGATGTTTTTTTGTTTTTTTTTAAAGTTTCATATCCTTTACAGGACGTTGCAGTCAACACCAGCATTCTACTGCCATTGTTGATGTCTTGGGAATTTTTTAAGTTCAGTAGTTTGACATTGCTTTCTGAATGACCGGCTCTCATACCAACACCTTAAAACCAGCGCGACACGGTCTACTGCCAAATCGGTCGCCGCTAATTCACAAAGCATGCTGACAAGGGTGAAGACTGGCATGCTTCGTGCTGAATGGTTTGCATCAGTTCAGAGATCGCGGGTTGTGAGCTCTCGCTGGATGTTTTCTCCAGGACAGTCTGGTATGGTTGGAAATAAACACGCAGACATATTGGCTGGTGCTGCATCATTAATGGACGATTTCATGCATGATAAGGCAGATGTGGTGAAGGCCGCCTGGGAGCGCGTTAATAATGCAGAAGAACAGATAGACTGTCTTGGTCTAGAGCAGTGGTTCTCAACCGGTGGGGAATTTTAGGGTTTCCGGGGGGGGGGGGAGATTAAGATTTTTTCAAGATCGCGTTAATACAAGAACTGATTACTTGAAATTGTTTTCCCTTCATACTGTACAGTTCTGTACGTCTCACCCTTCTAAAATTCAATTTATAAAGTAAGTAGACCCACAAATCATGATTTATGTGGACGTCTAGACTTGTTTTAGTATGTGCTATTAAATTTAGCTTCCATTATTACGTATACTGTTTAGGGGCGGGGGCGGGATTTTTAGGTGGGAAATACCAAAGGGGGGAATGACGTTCTGAAAATATGGTGAAAGGGGGGGGGCACGGGCCAAATTTTTAGGTAGGAAATACAAAGGGGGGGGGGTGACGTTCTGAAAATATGGTGAAGGGGGGCACGGGCCAAAAGAGGTTGAGAACCACTGGTCTAGAGATAATGCGGCAGCAGTGGGTGGTCAGGGGATCTGGTAGACAGTCGTCACACAGAGGTACAGCAAGACGGCCATATAATCAGATGGCAACGGGCACCATTAGTATTGGAACCCTACGCTGGCTGTTGAACTTGATGACTGGGCGCTTATGGGAATGCTCCGAGTGCAGTGATGTCGGTTCTTGACTTAACTAAACTCACTTCTTCTTCTTCTTCTTCTTCTTCTTCTTCTTCTTCTTCTTCTTCTTCTTCTTCTTCTTCTTCTTCTTCTTCTTCTTCTTCTTCTTCTTCCCCTCCTCCTCCTCCTCCTCCTCGTCTTCGTCTTCGTTGCCGTCGTCTTCATCTTCTTATGATGTTGCTACCACAGCCACAACTACAACTATTAATGGGGGACGCAGTAGTGTAGTGGCTAGACCAGTACCTTTGCCTGTGGGCCCGGGGATCATGTGTTCGAATCCCTGTTCAAAACGGGCATTTTTGTTTAAAAGATTAGCCAGTCTTCCAGGGTGATGCAGCTTGAGTGTCAGTAAATTCCTATGAAAGTAAAGATTGAAGATATTAATTACATCACTTATTGAGCACTGATTGGTGTATAAAATATATAGCTTGTGTAACAGTATGTGTAGTTTGGGTTATAATTAGGATCTAGTGGGGAATTAGAGATACAGCACGATTGAGCATTATGAGTGAAAGCGGAGAGAGATGCTCAATCGTGACGTATTGTTGTTGGGAAGGGCAGTCAACATCCGATAGTCCAGCTGAGAAGACACGGCTTGTCATCTTGAGAATAAAGTATAAAGTTTTAGTACAGATCAAGTCTTGTTACTTCATTTGACACTACTACAGAAGTAATAAATGGTGCCGTGGACCGAGAATCTGAGGTTGATCTAGGCCGGCCAACAACAACTATCCACTGGCGGCATGCTGTAAGACAAATTATGAAGATAATGGCCTACCACGCGAAGTACTAAAGAATCCAGACAAAACTGCCAGGACAAGAAGGGTTTCCTGGAGCCGTGGCTGAACATTTGAATCGTATCATTTATAAGGGGCCTAACCTGGCCGTTGCCTGAACCTTGCCACTTTCAAGATTTTATCGGAAGTCAGAACTCGTTCAAGGTCAGCTCATCACTAGCCGTTGGCTGATTGATACTAATCCATTTTTTGGCCTTGTCATTCCTATGACCCAAACACCCCTGATCCATTTTTGGGCCTTGTCATTCCTATGACCCAAACACCCCTAATCCATTTCTGGGCCTCGTTATATTCCTATGACCCATTCCATACGACGATGAAGTACCCACTTGAGATCAAGGAAGGGACCCAACCAGGGGGTCGAAGATTGTCTGGCAGCCCATGAGATGTGACCCAACCAGGGGTTGAAAATTTTCTGGCAGCCCACGAGAAGGACGAAATTACCTGAGGGAAGAGAAGTGATATCTGAACTCCACCACCTGAATTCCGAGACTTTCACTTGATGCGGGCTCTGGTTGGTTGAACTGAATCCGTAAGTTGGTAAAAGAAGATGACGGATTAATTAAGGAAATAGACTCGGAGTAAAAGTTGTGTATTTCGAGGTCTCCCGTGAGCTTCCGAATTTATTAATTAGAGTGGAGTACAGGACATTATTGTGGTTTAAGAAACAAATATCTACAAGGAACCTTCTGATTGCCACAAATTTGAGTTTTTTATTGAGGACAGGGTTCATTCTTCCTATGCTCAGACAGGATATTGTTGATGCTTCCTCTGATTAATGTAATATCTTACAATATTATAACCAACTGAATTGTGCTGTTTGGGATTTGGGAAATTGTAATTGTGTGATTGGTTGCTTGCTTTGTTTCAGTATTTTTCAGCATGGCGGAACCGGATAACTTGGCCCAGGTTTTGACAGGCGTGGGTACAGCAGTAGGCCGACTTAATATGGTGATTAAACAACAAGGCATGGCAACAGAAATTATAAAGTTTAGTGGACAGGCCAGAGACTATAAGAAATGGGTCACCTCTATAGAAAAATATGCCTATTTGATCTCAGCAACAGATGAAGAAAAAATGAGACTGGCTTATCAGACGGCAACGGAACCGGTCTCGGATCATATAAGAAGAAAGCTAGAAGCTAGAGTAGATGAGACATGGGAACAATTCAAGGAAGACCTAGCAAGGAAATATGCAGAAATAACGGATCCACAACATGCATTTTCGGTGTTGAGGCAGGCTAAACAAAATAACGGAGAGACGGTACAATTGTTTAGCGATAGATTAATTAATCTGGCTGAAGAGGCATTCTTAGGACAGAATGTACGAGGAGAGGAGGTGGAAAGGATGTTGGTAGGGATCTTTGTGGATGGCATAAAGTCTGATGGTTTGAAACTTAAATTAATGAGGGAAAACCCTGAGAGGTTATCACAAGCGGTGGATATCGCGGTACAAGAAGAAAATTTGAGACGTAGGTTTAGATTAAGAACAGGACGAGAAGTGGGAAGTAATCGAGATGACAGAGTTGAGGAACCTATGGAAATAGGACAAACAAGATTCGGATGGAATAGGAGAGGAGGTATACAGACGTTACAAGGTAGAAATAGGTATGATAATGAGGAAAGAAGAAATATGAGATACCCTACAAGAGAAACAGTAGGTAACACAAATAGTACAAATATTGTCTGTTGGAATTGTGGTCAACGGGGACATGTTTTTCGGTTTTGTAATAACAGGCATGTCCAGTCGAATACACAGGGTAGACATGACAATAATAGGGTGAGTAGGAATGTTGTAGATGGACACAGGAATTTTACAGGTACAAGAACACAGGAAAATCGGCGCCCTACCTATTAGACAGGACCTATGATAGGAGGGTAAATAATAAGGTCCCAAGGGTTAGAGAATATGTTAACAACAGGTATAATAGGTCGAACAGAGAATATTTTCAACTAGATGAAGTCAAGAAATTTATAGAAGATAAAACAGATTATAGTTCTTGTATATTAGAAATAGGAAAGTATAGAGTTCGTACGTTAATTGATTCGGGAGCTCAGGTTAGTGTAGTAAAAGAAAGTTTTCTATACAAAATAGTAAGAAATTGTAGAGTATTTAAGAGTCATAATAATTTACACTCTGTTACGGGTCAGAATTTACAAGTAGTTGGACAAACAATGATAAATTTTAAGTTAGGAGGGATCAACATAAGACACCTTTTTCATGTAGTGAAGGGTTTAAATAGAAACATGTTAATAGGAAGAGATTTTTTAATAAAAAATGGAGTAAGACTTTTCTATGATTTACACAAATTAAAATTCAGGGACGTCTATATAGATATGCAAGAAGACATGCATATATCAGCACTAGTTAGAGTTAAAATGACAACGACGTTAAAACCACAGTCGGTTAATTTGATACAAGTGAAGCTGAAGAAAAACCCATATTATGTAGAAGGAAACACAGTCAGAATCACTGAATTACAAGAGGAAATAATTGATGAGCCTGGTTTGGAAGTTCCGGATGGAATAATAGCGTTAGATAAACACTTAACCTTTCCAGTTATGGTGATTAACAACACAGGTAGAGAAATTAAATTATACAGAGGGTGTGTAGTAGCAAAAATTGAACAGAACGTTAGTGAAATATTGGCAACGGATAGAGTAGAAATGCCGGGAACTAATTATTCACAGTCTTCTAGTGAAAGAAGTAATAACAGACGCGGACGCGGAAGTAGAGGAAACACACGAATGAATGAATTGATCCATCCATTCAAAAGAAATACAGCACAAATACATTCACTAGATAAACAGACAAGAGAACAGGAATTGTTGGCACAGTTAAAGACTTCACCAGAAAATAAAGAAGTATTGGAACAGTTTATAAAGGAGAATCAGGATGTGTTTGCAATTAGTGATTTAGAGTTGGGTAAGACAAAAACGGTAACAATGGAGATAGATACGGGAGACCATCCGCCGATTAGCTTAAAACCATATAGAACTCCCTTAAGAAATAGAGAAATTGTAGAAAAGGCAATAGAAGAAATGTTGAAAGCAGGGATAATCAAAAGATCAAAATCAGAGTGGTCATCTCCGGTGGTAATTGTGGCCAAACCTGATGGTTCGAGTCGATTCTGTTGCGACTATCGGGCGTTGAACAAAATTACTAAAAATGTTGCATATCCACTACCAGTGATAGATGATATTTTAGGGTTGCTAAATGGCGCTACATTTTTTACGACGTTAGACGCAAGAGCAGGATTTTGGTGCATTCCGATGTCGGCAGACGCGCAGAGAAAAAGTGCTTTCTGTACTCATATGGGTTCTTATGAATTTTTACGTATGCCTTTTGGAGTCAAAACTGCGCCATCTCACTACATGCTCTTAATAAATGAAGTTTTAGAAGGTATGCAAAGGTTCGCTCTTGCTTATATTGATGATATTCTGATCTTTACTTCTGGAAATGTGGAGGATCATTTGAAACATATAAAGTTAGTGTTTGACAGGTTAAGAAAACATGATGTGAAGTTAAAGCTCAGTAAATGCCAATTTTTAAAGACGGAAACAAAATATTTGGGGTATATTATAAATAGAGAAGGTATAAAACCAGACCAGGACAAAATAAAGGTTATTAAAGAGTTACCTGCTCCAACTAACGTTAAGGAGGTACGCGCCTTTATAGGAACATGCGCGTATTATAGGCGGTTTGTCCCAGCGTTTTCAAAAATAGCTGAACCTATTACAAACTTAACAGGCAAGTACGCTAGGTTTAAGTGGGATGATGAGTGTCAAAAAGCGTTCGAGTATTTAAAAAACAGTTTAACACTGGTACCACTGTTGACACATCCAGACTTAAACAAACAGTTGATACTGTACACAGATGCTTCAGACAATGCAGTAGGAGCGTGTTTGGTGCAACCATATGAAGGGAAAGAGTCTGGAATACCAGGGGTTAAAAATGAAAGGCCTTTATACTTCTTGTCGCATAAACTTAGCAGATCACAAAGAAAGTGGACGACTATTGAGAAGGAGGCTTACGCAATACATTACGCTCTTCAAAAACTAAATTACTACTTACATAACGCAAATTTTGTTATTAGAACTGACCATATGCCTTTAAAGTCTTTTTTAGAAGCCCCAGTGCAGAACAGGAAAATACAAACCTGGGCATTGAACTTACAGGGATATAATACGAAAATTGAGTACATTCCAGGTAAGATTAACACATGCGCTGATTTACTGTCTAGGATTCCCTATCCACAGTCGTCAGGTGACACAGAAGATGAAGGAGAACCAGAGATTGACGATCGAAATTGGCAAGTAAATATTTTAGATTCTGCTATAATAAATAGAGAAGAATTTGATAGTCTACCATCGGAACAAGAGTCTGAAAATAGGGAAGATGATCTACACTTAGAAAAATTTAACATGAAAGAGGAGCAGGACCTAGACCCAAAAGTGATACAAATAAAAGAAAAATTAAGAGAAACAGAAGATAACAAATATAAAAGGAATTATTTGGTTTTACAAGAGGATGGACATTTATACTACATGTCTGAAAGGAACGAACAACTGAGGAAATACATTCCAAAACATTTAGAAAATGAACTTTTAAAGGCATATCATGATGAAAATGGACATTTAGGTAGAGACAAATTGGTGAAGGCGCTTACAAGTAAATATTACTGGCCAAATTTATTTAAATCTGCATATAAATATGTGGATACCTGTGAGAAGTGCAGATTGAGGAACATGAAAACAATAAAGTGTCCCTTGCAGGATACTGACATTCCTCAGTTCCCAATGCAAAAGATTAGTTTAGATATATCGGGTCCACACCCCAGAACATTGTCAGGAAACGTGTATTTGATTCATATAGTAGATGTTTACAGTCTTTGGCCGGAGGTTTATGCAATTCCGGATAAGAGTGCAGATACAGTAGTCAATATTTTTTTACAAGAGTTTGTCCCAAGATTTAGTTGTCCACAAAGTATACTTACAGACAATGGTAAAGAATTTATAAATAAGAAATTTGAAAAGTTGTTAAATGATTTAAATATAAAACATATAAAGACATCATATTATAGACCTACTTCCAATGCTAGAAACGAGCGTCAACATCAGACGTTATATAGCATTATATCAAAGATTGTAGATGAACATGAAAGGGATTGGGATTTGTTTTTAGGACCTGCCCTTAACGCCATTCGTACTAATCAAAATGAAAGCACGGGTTTTTCACCATATTATTTAATATACGGGAGAGAACCGATACTACCTATAGACAATCTATTAAAACCTAGACGGAAATATATGGGGGAAGACTTTCAAGAGGTTATAATACAGGAAATGCATAAAGCACACGTAAGACTAAGGAATAATATAATTAAAGCTAGAGAAAGGCAGAAAAAGTACAAGAATATAAATACAAACTTGCAGGAATTTAAGGTTGGTGATAGAGTCTATTACAAGAAGCATAGGAGAAACTCTAAGTTTGATAATCGTTGGATTCCAGGGTATTATATTTTGGAAAAACTAGGTAAAGTATCGTATAAAATTAAGAACCAGGTCACGGGACATGTAGCAAGGGCACACGTGGAACACTTAAGGAGAGATGAAGAAGAGATAGAATATAATAATAATAATAATTATTATTCAGACACAAGGTTTTTAGATGAACAACTCGTTAGAGGTGCTACAGTAACCCCAGGCGTTAGAAGAGATCCAGCACAAAATCGCTTATTAGCAACTCCAGGCTTTGATGATACTCAAGAACAGACGATACCGAAAACAATAGAAGAAGAAAAGTTGAATGAGACTCATTATGATAGTATGGAAGAGGAAATAAGTGCTCCGTTTAGGAACACTAGACAGGCAACGAAAAGGAGAATGGATAGACAAAGAGATAGAGAAGTGAAAAGACAGAGGAGAATTAGGGATTATTCAACGAGCGGGGAGGATATGCCGTTACTAGAAAGATCCTTGAGGAATAGTGATCGACAAATTAGATGGGATATTGAACAAAAGAGATTAGCGGCAGCTAAAGAGAGACATACAGACGAAGAAGAAGAAATGGATGAAAAGTCAGAGTCAAGTAGTAGTAGTATGGAGGAAACAAATGGATTGTACGAAGAAGAAGACATTGATGTAGAATTAGCATTGGTTCAAAGAAATTTGGAGTTATTGAAGAAGTGGAACCGTAGGAAGTAGATAAGTAGAGAATATTGCAGATAGCAATTTATAAGTGTTAGAATTCGAAAATGAAGAAGATGACTCTTGGTATTTTTATAATCAATATGGAGGTAGTTTTGAATGAAGTATATGTATATATTTGGTTATTTCTCTATGGGGTGGAATTGATGGTTGATTTTTTAGTAGCTTGGACAAATTGAAGGGAAATAATTGGCAGGTAGGGCCACAAGTAAATAGATGAGTGGATGGTGAATACTACATTAGTATAGATAAGAGGACTTGTACTGTAGTTTACAGTGATTAATTAAGAGGATTTTCCGGGTAGTATGATGTGTTTGGAGTTAGGCTAGAAAAAGGAGGAATTAATGTTTGTACTGTTTGTTATCATTGATATCGGCAGATATGCTTATAAGATTTGGATATTGGTCTGTAAGTAACAGATACACATATGTAGCATTGAATTGATGGGTTTACTTGGAATGGTAAACTTGAAATTGACGAGAGGAATGAAGAAAAAAAAAGAAAAGCTAGTAGTGTTGAATCAATATTTTTTTTGATAATAACAATTATTATTGACGGAAACTGAAGATAAATTTTGAAACTTTATTCATAAAGTATGTATGGAAAGAGAAGTGTGATTACTTCTTACTTTTTCCTTTCTTTTTCTTATTTTCCTAAGTGCGCACTAACTCAATCTAACATATCTTTTCTGTGAGAATGTGAAATAGGGGATAAGGGAAATATCTTCAGTTTTGTCAATCATTTTAATGAACAATTTAAATTTAAAAGCGGTTCGCTTACAGAGAGTTGTAGGAAGTTTTATAGAGAATTTGGTGGGGAGTTTTTGGTATTATTGATATACTGGGAAGTATGTCTCTGGTTAGCAATTGGCTATGATGAGGTAGGAAAATGAGAATGGAGTTAGGAAATATATAAATGGAATGGCCTGAATAAATAGAGATCTGGTACATTATTAGTATGGTTGTTGGGGCCACTATACACTATAAAGAAAGTTTACTTGGAAAATCTTTGTTTATTCACTTGGAGTTTTATTTTCGTGTAACTGGGCAATGATGGTTGTTAATTGATTATTTTATTGAGACTATGTTTCAATGCTATAGGTATATGTATTATGTTTTATTTCATGCTTGGTTTGGTTTTATAAAAAATTAGTTTAAGTAAGTTAGGATCGTTGAGTTTGTAGTGCTTTGAGTAAAACACTATTGGACCGTAAAAGTGTCTAATAATGATATAATATTTGCTTTTGGGTTGATAAAATGCATGCCATATTAATTTTGAAAATGTGTTTTAATTGGATAATTGTGACGCCTTGTTTTGATTTAGTTTTGCGTAAACAGTTGGATTGATAGATTAAGTGATGTGGTTAATGAATTGGTTTTAAGTTTGGTTAGAATATTAGTTAACTTTTCAAATACAGGGGGCTTTATAAAAAAAAAAAAGCCCTTTCGTTCAGAAAGGAATTATAAAATTATTGAGGGAGGGTATGGAGACATAGGCTGTTGGGAAGGTTAGGTTGCTTGAAAAGCTTCGAATATATAAGTAGAGTATAACTAGATAGAAGTTTAAGGGAAAAACTGTGAATAGCAGCATATAGAAGAAATACATAGGGGGATAAAGGGCAGATCATGGGACATGAAGGGGGCAAGAAATAGGTGCTGTGAAAAACCAGCTTTAATTATATTAAAGGTGTTCATAAAAATTGAACAGGATCTCATGCTAAAAGGCGAGATAAAGCAATTTGGACAAGATTGTGGTTGGAAATTTTAAATGTTGAAGATATAAGGCTTGAAACTTACGTAAAAAGTTCTATTTCATATAGGGTTGTATATATAAAGCTTGTAAAACATTATATCAACTTGGTTTATAGAAAACAAAGATCTATTTTTGTATGACGTATTTATAAGAAAAAATTTGATTGTACAAATTTTTTTATTGGCAAAGGAGGTAAATGTGGTTGTGTGGAATATGCGTTTCTTTGTGCTTATCTTGACTATTTATTCCTTTTACTGGGTGCACCCCTTCTTTACTTCTTCTAAATACGTTGTTCTCGTTGTTCGGGTTGTCTTGTATTGAGAAATGCGAGTGATTTCCTAATGCCGGTTGTACAAATACGATTTTACGAGCCATTTTGTTTATAATATGCATATTTTATATAGGAACTTGAGGAGCCAAGGAATATATAGTGGATTGCTATATAGTTTGGGGAAATGAAAGAAGAGTAGAAATGGTAAGTTAAAAAAGGGTTACAGTACATGGTACGAGGTATAGAGGTAAAATGGAAGAAGAAGTGGGTTGATTATATAGCTGGGGAAAGAGTTAAAGAAATAGAATGTTTAATTAAATTGGAGTTGGTTTGGGGAGGATTAGAAGAACTATGGAAGATTAGAGGAAAAAGAGGGAATAGAGTAAGGGGATTAGGAGTAAAGATTTTTCCTTTATAAGGAAAATTCTTTAATAAACATGGGGAGGTGTAACAGTATGTGTAGTTTGGGTTATAATTAGGATCTAGTGGGGAATTAGAGATACAGCACGATTGAGCATTATGAGTGAAAGCGGAGAGAGATGCTCAATCGTGACGTATTGTTGTTGGGAAGGGCAGTCAACATCCGATAGTCCAGCTGAGAAGACACGGCTTGTCATCTTGAGAATAAAGTATAAAGTTTTAGTACAGATCAAGTCTTGTTACTTCATTTGACACTACTACACTTGCACCATGTGCCCAATACGGTCCACGATTTGTTCAAGGGTCTTTAAAATTTTACTAAATTTGCTGCTCACCACAACCACCACCTCCACTATACTACTTTTTAAAATCCTTTACAGGACATTGCAGTCAACACCAGCATTTTTCAGCTGCTGTTGAAAGTTTTACGTTCAGTAGTTTGTCATTGCTTTCTGAATGATCGGCTGACATACCCTGCGTAATTAACCAACGCGACGCGATCCGCTGCCGAATCTCGCGCAGCTGTGTTTCGTACGGGAGTATACGGGATTACGAACTTAACTATACTACTATTACAAAATAAATCGGTGAGAAACATGGATAACCTCTCACCGCATAAAATCGTTGCTATATTTGATATTTGAAGCGTATCTGTGTGTGGTTATCGTCTCCTGATGGTGAGGTACGTTCTGGGAAGTAACGATGGCCGGTATGATATTGATGACGTCGCCCATCCAGTAACTTAAGGCCTGTAAACATGTGGGACTATCACCATATAACCAGTAAGTCCTCATACGTGGAAAATTGACCCCTGTTTTACTTGAGGCCAGAACCTTTGTTCCGTTCCACCAGTCGCGAAAGATCTCCAGACTTCATAAACGTGTACCCGTTTTCACAGGTTCTATCTTTATCTCATCTCGTGCACTATTCAAGACGTTTGAGTCCATTTATAGACATTCTCCGCAGTGTGCGCTCACTGGACAACCCAACCATCGCTTGATAGCCCCTCTCCTAGCATAACCCCCCTCTCACCTCCCTTCCCGGCTCTTGGGGGAAAATTATTTAAAAAAAAAAAAAAACCCATCGATCTCCAGCCCATACTTTTCCATCCTCCAATTACTTGTGCCTGTGTTGTCTGTGCCAGCCCTCGGTAGAACCAGCCACCTCACTGTCTGTTGACTGGGATCATTGTCGCGGCATTCAGGCCTTTCTCTACATTTTTCTGGATTGGGCATCTGGATCTCTGTTGCTATGCAGTGACCTGTTTTGTGGTGGAATTTCAATTCCTCTTCGCACTACTTGCTTAGAAAAATATTGCGGGAGGCCTTGGATCTTGGGCGGCAATGTTGGACATTCGTAGTCTTTAGACTAAAACACAGGTTACACATATCGCGTTGTTGAATGAATAATTGGTAATAGAATATATTCAGTAATGTACACAGTCGTGCTTTGTGTTCTTCGCTGCGCCACACGTGGTCGTCTAGAATAAAATGCGCGGTTCATTGATTATGCCAGGACGCTTGCGGTTTTATTGTAAATAGCTTAGTCTTAGACGAGTGGATATGCATGCGTGACGGTGATAGAGTTTTCCACGTGTTTACGGCAAAAGGAATTAGTTGTAGCAGTGCTTGTTCGCCGTGTGTCCTATCATTTTATTTACTGTGAGTTATGCTATGTGAACTTTGAATCGTCGCATTGATCGTTAAGTATACACAAGTTTTATTCATTTGTGTTGTATCATTTCCGTTACTTCTAGATATAAGGCCATTAACGTTTATTTTTGTGCGTTCAAGTTCTTGGTCATCCTTTGTACAGGTGTGTTATCAGTGTGAAGTCAATCGCCGTATCCAAAGGTCATTACAATAGTTGGTTATGTCGTCACATAACTGGCCGACACCTTACCGCCTTGACAAAAGATAGTTTGACATTGTGCGTCAAAAAGGGCATAACTGCTACCCATGACCGTAAGACCAGAAATAGTTATACATCTCCATAACATAAAGCCTGAAATGCAGAGACCCATAGTTGCCTGTTTCGGCCTGAGTAGTTTACTCCAGGGGAAAGGTAACGCCAATATATCTGGAACAAGACAAACTACACAAGCTGCCGGGTCAGCAAAGCAATGCTCTAACTGCCCGCCTGTCAGAGCTTCGATTCTACAGCAGTCGCTAATCAACGCTTGGGGTCTGCTGTGACATGTCATGACATTTAATCTTCGGTTGCATTTCCTCGCACCTAGTATCCTCCCAATTGAACTCCTCCGCCCGAAGCCGTTGGCATATTGTAGGTAGTCGGGTTTGGCGAGCACGGTTTGGCGAGCACCGCCCAACATTCGGTGCTATCATAAAGAAGGTAGTACCATCTACTGTCATACGGTAGCTCAGTCATATCTAAGACCTGACGTCATATAACAAGCTCTAATATATAAGTGAAGACAAGTTAAGGATCCCTTTTTACACCAGAAGTATTGGGTATATGGTGCTAGACCTATATTTGTTCTAGTCGGCACTCGATGGGTAATGTCAGTATAACACCGGCCGCCTTTACTTCCCGAAATATTTTTTGGCAACCATGGTAGGCTGCGTTGACTTGGAAGCTCAGGTCAGTGAAAATATGCTGGTCTAGAACATACGACTAAAGGAGCCAGCAAGTGAGTCTCCGTGGCGAAGTGGTCAAGCCGTCTGAATTTGGGCTCCCAAGTTTGTGGGTTCGATTCCGGGCCGCGCCCTTCAGTTCGCGAGTGCATTTTTTCCCCCGGAGATTCCTGGGGGTCGTCGCTAGAGCTACAGAATTTGTGCTTTGTGTGACACTTTCGGCAGCCCGCGCTGCGGAAAGAGACTGAACCATATGGGATAAAAACCAGATGCAATGAAGTTGACCCTATCGACTTTTAAGCGACTTTTTTTTTTTAAGGAGCCACCAATAAAGCATTAATGCAAAACACATATTAAAGATTTATTATAAGATAACTTGAGCCGCAGTGGTATAGGGTTAGCGCGCTTGTCTCCCGTTACGTGGTCAACGTTCATTTCTCAATAAACACATGATTATATTTTCTGACCAGTATGGCTCTCTGGTCGACTCCGCCTTATAATATGGCTGGGTACCAGACCACTGTCAGAGTTGTTTGTGCCTTGTCTGGGGAGGAAGGCGACGAGGGAGGGAACTGGTCAATTCTCCCCATGTGTTATAGCCTTGAATATGTGAAGGTATACCACTTTACACCCAACGACAGTATCTGGGACTACCGTTGCTTTCTTTAAAAATAAAAAAAAAATAAGATAACTATGAGTAATAGTAATTACTCACTAACCGCCAGTTAATATTTTAACATGATCGGTGATTATTTGTGAAATTGTTAATTAAGAAATTGCTGCTGCTCTCGTAGAAATTGCTGGTGCTCTCATCAGTCAGAGTACTGTGCTGTGAGCAATTATATTTCCTTTTGCAATATATGGGCGGTAACCTGGTTATGTAACACATTAGGTGAAAAGCACAGAAGGCCTTCGTATAGAAATAAAGAGTATTAACAATTCCCGTTGTTATCCCATACGGTCGGGTCTCATTCGATAGAGCAACCTGTCGAAATCATCGCACAGATTACACACTCCGTAGCTCCAGCGACGATTCCGACAACGAACCTATGTCTTTCTGAACGCGAAGCAAACGGATTGGCCACGGAGCCCGATGGTGGTTAATTAGTGCACTTACTTACCAGGAGAAGGGTCAAGGGACTGCCAGTGATGACAGACGTGTTAGATTTTCTCTGATCAGTAAGCTTCAGAGATCTGCCCTGTCTTGTATAATGACAGTTACAGACTTTTCCTGGTTCTTCTGGCTAGCCAAGAAAAAAAACTGGGCATCTCAACCCATTGTGCCAAATCTCTCTCTCTCTCTCTCTCTCTCTCTCTCTCTCTCTCTCTCTCTCTCTCTCTCTCTCTCTCTCTCTCTCTCTCTCTCTCTCTCTCTCTCTCTCTGTCTCTCTCTCTCTCGCACGCGCGTGCACACACATAGAGAGATAGAGAGATAGAGATGTGAGTAGTTATATATGGTCTCTACACCCCCCCGAAATTGTGGTGCCGCGTGGTGCGCACCACGTGGTGCTCGTGGTGCTGGCACCACATGGTGCTGTGTGGTGTCTAGTGGTGGGAGTATGTGGTGCGGTGGTGCTGGGTGTATGTGGTGCCTGTGGAGTGTGTCTTTGGCTTGTTAAGCTCGTTGTTTTTGGCGGGTAAAATTTTTTAAAAAAGAAAAAAGTCTGATCTAATGGGTGATAGGTCTCATCATGTATGTCTGTGGTCAGGGTGGAGTGGAAGGAGCCGGCGTAAAAAGTAAGCGCAAAGAAGGTGGTGGCCGGTGGTGCGACGTGTATAGTGACGTCATCGGTCCCTCGTAGTTGTATGTTTGGGCTATTAGGGTCGAATTTTTGGTGGAAAAGTATGGTCTAAGGGGTAGCGGGGGTATTAGGGGTGATGTCTCCGCACCTCCTTGTCGCATCGTTACCATGTTAAGATCGCTGTTTTGGCAGGAAAAGTATGTTTTTTTTAATTAAAAATAATTAATTTTTTTTTTTTTAATTAAAAAAATATTTCAATGGAAAATAAAAGATATTGGTTAATAGTGGTCTTTAGTGGGCGGGGCTTAAAATCTATTATCAAACGGTGTTAGCTCATTAAATGAAAATCTTAAAAAGAGTAAAGATGGCCGCTAGTTCGTGTTGTAGTGGTATGGCTTAGTGTTATTTGATGTTAAGGGGTGGGTGAGTGAAAGCGTATCTCGATGAGTGCTTCCAAACAATATCATCATAGGTATCAGATCGTTAAAGAGAAACCTTAAAGAAACAAGTAAAGATGGCCGTCGGTGTCCTCCGTGGGTGCCGGGTTCGAATCCCGGTAGGGCGGTTTAGTGGTAGAAGAAATATTGATGTTTTTGTTACTTAGTTGTGATGGCGATAGCTGGTGGTAGTACCAGGCTATGTGCAGCAAAGGAGAGGTGGTGTGTTGGTTGAAGCTTAGGTGGTGCCCCAGACGAGATGACAGGGTCGAATCTCAGTGCTGTGCCACTGGTAAGGGTAATAGTCGTCAGAGTGTGTGGGGTGTCTAGCTGGTCATATGGGTTAGGATTAGGGACGGTCTGTCTCTCCGTGTCGCTGTGTCCACAAGTATAAGGGAAAAACAGGCATCCGACTTCACAGCTTAACTTAACATAACAAATTGGAAAACATAAGATACCCATACACGTCGCCAGCTGTTACAAAACCAATAATAGCCAGCTGTATGTGTGCCTAATCCTGGGGGGATTATCGCCGTGGATAGAAAGGGGTTGGGAAAGCAATAATACTCGTCATATCTTCGGGAGGGGTTTATAACATATGTCGTCTAAGCCCAAGGTATATCTCCTGTAATATAAGGTGGTCGGAAAACCAATATCACTACCCTCAATTCTTCTCATAATCGCGACCAGTGGCTTAAAGACTTAACCGTTATTGCAGACGCAGCTGTGTGTAGACTAATCTACCAGGTCACGTGGTCTAGGCCATATCGACAAAAACGGGGTATAAATGCTAAGGAATATTCACTGTACAAAACAGTTTCTACCAGCCGATCAGAGCAAGGAAACCAGACAGGACAACCTCTTGATACGAGTCCACAGCAGCAGATATCGTGTATAAAACAACCATCATGTGTCATGCAGAAGTATCTCTTTTTGACAACACCAAAACAGATCTCATCAAGTAGCAAGGCATTAATGGTATGATGGACTTTGATAAATCTTTCACATTTTTGTTATGTTTCTTCATGTCGACACAACACTAACCTAACAAAAGAAAAACCTAGTATAATACAGGGGGATATATAGGACTAGATGCATATAACTGATGAGGAAACAACAAAACATTGTCTTAATATTTCATATTAGGTTATGTCTCCCTTCTCTCGGTTTTCTATGTCCGAGTCGTCCTGGGGTTATCGAGTAAAGCCAAAGAACACCCCGACATCAATATAACATAAACCGGTCTCGAAAAGCAGCATAGGCGCGTGTAAAAAAGTCAACACATTGTCCAACTAAGCTTTTCTCATAGTCATAGGGGAGAGCTGTGATCAACGTCGCTAGTCAGGGGAAGGCGTCCTACGAAAATTAATATAATGCGTGAAGTCAAATTTGCACCTGAAAAATATGTTTTCATGTCACATGTATATATGAAGCTATATACAGGCGATCTCTAAGGACAAATTTCCTCATGTCACAGTTTACAAATTACAGAAGTCGCTCAAATTTATACATTTAGAGTGAAAAAAGCATATTGTAGATACGGTATTTCATATTTTCCTGTGGGACTTGGTCATTTGTTGTTCTATCTGGTCATGGTATGTATATTTTCCACACATCTCCACTGATGTTTTTCATCTTATCTGCTCATTGCTCATGCTTCACAACCCTACACAAGTGCAGGTTCTATGAAAGATAGAGACAATTTGTGGACATTATTAACCAAAAGGAGAAACAATGTATACCAAAGTAAGGAAATTGCTCGCAGAAATTAGCGAATCGACCAATCATCTTGACCGATTAACCGCACAAATTCCCTACTGACTCTCGCACTTTGCCCTATCGCTATTACAACTTGTCGACTGCTTCTCACAAACTGCCCGCACAATGTATACCAAAGTAAGGAAATTGCTCGCAGAAAATATCGAATCGACCAATCAACTTGACCGATTAACCTCACAAATTCCCTACTGACTCTCGCACTTTGCCCTATCGCTACTACAACTTGTCGACTGCTTCTCACAAACTGCCCGCGGGGGCGTACTATATGTATTATATAGCCACACTCAAGAGCTCTCACCGTCACAAGAATAACAAAACACAGGAATTTAAGCCTGTTTTTTATTCAACATTTTTTTCTTTTTCTTTTAGGTTTACACTCAAAGTGTAGAAATTCGCCCAACCACCTTGTTGCTGAAGTATCCAAGGACTTAGTTTATCAGTCATATATTCACCTACAGATTTAGCGAAGCGCTCTTCCAACACCTGGACATTCACATCTGCATTGTAAGAATTATCAACCAGATGCTTACCCAGACACATGGCAAATGCAAACAGCATAATTATTCTCCCATAGTTGATGACGTTATCGCCAAAGAGTTCATCACCAACTGAAACAAAGACTTGGAAAACGTGTTCGGGTTTGATACTGCATACTAGTCTCGTGAACAACTTATCGTGTTGTTTGGCTATTTGACCTACTAAATTAGACAAAGTCGAGTTGCATGCCCTTGTAGAATTGTAGGAACTAATAATAGTCAACGCCATATTCACCATCTCGTTGTGAACTTGTTTCAAAGCCACCGTTGCTTGTGTCATTATTATACTGCTAGCTAACGTACACCAAAAAAAGATGACTAATCATCAAAAATCTGAGTCAGTAGCGTGATACTTGATGCAAAGTGTTCAAATGGGCTAATACTATCACCCGACAGGTTAATAAACAGAAACAATATCAATAACCAAACAGAATGAACACACACACACACACACACACACACACACACGATGCCCATGGTCAAAGAGAGTAATAATTTCAACCTCTGTGTGTTTGGCACTCCAGTTGTTAATGAGAGGTGCAGTCGTGCCCAGCAAAGATTTTTGGTCAAGACGGCTGATCCCCAGCCTGTGACCTCCTCGGTCTTAGGAAATATCAACCTGGCATTGAACACAATATATAATACATGTAACTGGGCAGTCTTAAAGGAAACAAGACAGGATAATAACACAGAAACACCTACATCATCAACTTCTACTGGAGAAAGTAATGTTACAGATGGTTCAAAGTCAAATGTTTCTGTAGGAAGCAACCAGCCAGTAGGAATGTCTTCACATTGTGAATATTTATCAAACTTGTCAGTTGACAATTGTTACTTGCTTGAAGGCAATTACAACAGTTCTAATTCCCAGAACTGTAAGTTAGTCGCAGAGTCCAAACCAGCAGTGGGTGAGAATACAACCCAACTTGCCTTACAAACCGGTTTAAACCTGACATCAGTTTTGTCAGCGCCCAGAAAAATTTTCAAAAAAGGACGTCCTTCTTCCAAAAAGCAAAAGAAACGTCAAAGAGAAAAACGAAAACATGGAGTACAACACTTGCAAACGAAAGAAATTCCTGACCCCACTCACACTGGATGTGACACAGAGCAAAGACTGCATTCCCAAAACATGGTATTGGTGTGCGAGCAGATAAATAAATTATATTCTTCCACAGTATCACCTTGTAATCCTAAATTTGAAACTACCCATGAAACTTTCAACTCACCATGCACAATGACACGTGTTTTTGGTAGACTGATATCATATTCAGAAGATGAAAATTGTTTTGAAGCTGATGATGACTCTTGCTTCTTTACCCCAGCTCTATCATTAGACATTTTGTTTTGCAAGAAACCTACTTCGGGTAGTCAGGCAGCAGTAGATCTACAAGAACCAACATTCGATTTGCTTGATGATATGTCTTCAGATGAGAATGTTGACCTTCTGCCTAGTAGTCATGGCCTAGACTCTGAGTCTCTCAAGAAGATTAATGCATTGTGGAATGAAAACTATCCTACGGCTTGTTTCCGAAGTTGTTCCTCTGGCTCAACAGATGAAATACAACACCCAACGATTAAGGTTTGTATAAATAGTAATTTTCATGATCATAGTCACGCTATAGTATATTTTTCCCTTTCTCAAGTCGAGGCCAAAGAAGGTCGACAGGCTGCTTTTGATGCAAGTTATCTGGTCTCTTTGTAAGTTTTCATCCACGATGTCTTTATTACACTATTTATCCGTTCAATGTATTTTCGGCAGTCTTCTATAAAATCACTGATCTGTAAATTCCACACAATTTCTCGACTTTCTTCTATAAACCACACAATCAGTATAATAAAAGATAACACTGGAAAATACTTTATTTAACATAATTTCGTGTGCATCTCAGCTTATATACCACTACTTATGGATAAGTATAATCGCATGTCATTATGTTTTTCACTGTAAACAGTTGCGTTTGATTAAGATTTTGCCACTTTCATAGTGAGGTGTATATGTTGAAGTTGTTTAACTTTCACTATAAATAGCTATTATCTGTTAGGGTTTTGTAACTTTCACTGTCCATTAATGACTAGGTATTGAAGTCTTGTAAGTTTCAATAGGATTTTCTCCTCCACAGGTTAATTTTGCAGCAGACCCTCACCTCTTGACAGTTCATATAGTTGGCACCGAAGAACGCAATGGTAACTGGCATCATGTAATCAGAGAACGTGAGAATTTTGAAAGGTGTATTCTAGAGTTGGAACAAATTCTGACCCCAGTCCTAGGGGCCAGTCACAGAATCAAAGTCTTGGAGCAGAGAAAAAGTCAAGAACAATTGTGAAGGCTGCATAGTCTAATTATATTTTATATGTTTCTCTCTGTCATAGTAAAACAGTTATAACAAGAAACAAACTTGTATGCTTTTCTTAATTTAACACGCGTTTTCATGTCTTTGTGTCTTTGTGTTTTGTAGTTTTGTGGTATTGTTCTTGTGTATGTGAGCTTGTTAAGCAGATAGGGGGAAAACATTGACCTAGTAGAGAAATATTTCATCCAAGCTTATAAATATCTGATCCATAAGAATCAACGCCAGCATTTTCCCTCTTTTTACATTACCGAAAACTTCAACTTACCAGTCCAGAGTAGCTGCTAAAGAAGTACTTATAAAATCTACTCACGCATCTGGCCACACTCTTGGTTGTTGTCTTCTAACATAAAATATCTCTGTCTTTCGTAGATGTCTTCACAACTTTTCCATGTCACAGCACCAAGAACTGCAAACCTCCATTGTACACGAGCTCCAATGAAACAGTGATAACAACATTTATGGCAATGCAATCTGTGGCTCCCACCTGGGATAGTTTCCATATCATTTGAGTATTCGTCAGCAAAGAGCTACCCATGGCTGACATCTTCAACTTTCTATACCACAATGACTTCTACACTAACCTTCCATTGTTCCATCTTTCAACAATACAAAGGGTGTTCTCGAAGTCTAACTAACATAATATTTCTTACTTTGTCCACCTCTTTCACACGTTGTCATTTCACAGCTGCAATAACGACAAGTCTGCAACCAACACTGTCTGTTATGAAGTCGACCTTTCTTAAAACCACATCTGTCTTAATGAGCCCTTGAATACCCTCTACCAGATCTTATAACTGATTTTCAACGTTTCATACCAAATAACATTAACACTCTCTTTGATTACAGAACAACCGATTTTCTGCTGACTAGGCAGGTTTCTCAATCTAATGGAGATAAATCACCTGTCCTCCTAACATACTAGGCACTATTCTAGGCAACGAATATGGTCATCAACCAGCACCCCTAAGAAGAACTTGAAAACAGCAACAGAGATTGGGTTCCTGAGACGAATTCCTTGGACTACCAGAGTAACTAACGCTGATCGCCTAAAAGAGCCTACAAAACATAGAGCCTTATATACATCAAACACAACAAACTCTTTCTTACTAACCCTAACCCTAACTATACATCATCTAACCCTAACCCTAACCCCTAACCCTTAACCCTAACCCTAACTATACAGCAAAAACAACAAACTCTGTCTTAAGAGACATAGATACAAACCAGTGTTAGAAATGGAAAAAGTTAAATTTTAATTAAAATTTAAAACTAATAAATCGCAATTTTATTGCGCAAGATGTAACCTCGATATACGTCCTATACCTAACTTATAGCTATACTTAGCCTATATCTGTATATTAAGTGAAGCGAGCAATAAAATTGCGATTTATTAGTTTTAAATTTTAATTAAAATTTAACTTTTTCCATTTCTAACACTGGTTTGTATCTATGTCTCTTAAGACAGAGTTTGTTGTTTTTGCTGTATAGTTAGGGTTAGGGTTAAGGGTTAGGGGTTAGGGTTAGGGTTAGATGATGTATAGTTAGGGTTAGGGTTAGTAAGAAAGAGTTTGTTGTGTTTGATGTATATAAGGCTCTATGTTTTGTAGGCTCTTTTAGGCGATCAGCGTTAGTTACTCTGGTAGTCCAAGGAATTCGTCTCAGGAACCCAATCTCTGTTGCTGTTTTCAAGTTCTTCTTAGGGGTGCTGGTTGATGACCATATTCGTTGCCTAGAATAGTGCCTAGTATGTTAGGAGGACAGGTGATTTATCTCCATTAGATTGAGAAACCTGCCTAGTCAGCAGAAAATCGGTTGTTCTGTAATCAAAGAGAGTGTTAATGTTATTTGGTATGAAACGTTGAAAATCAGTTATAAGATCTGGTAGAGGGTATTCAAGGGCTCATTAAGACAGATGTGGTTTTAAGAAAGGTCGACTTCATAACAGACAGTGTTGGTTGCAGACTTGTCGTTATTGCAGCTGTGAAATGACAACGTGTGAAAGAGGTGGACAAAGTAAGAAATATTATGTTAGTTAGACTTCGAGAACACCCTTTGTATTGTTGAAAGATGGAACAATGGAAGGTTAGTGTAGAAGTCATTGTGGTATAGAAAGTTGAAGATGTCAGCCATGGGTAGCTCTTTGCTGACGAATACTCAAATGATATGGAAACTATCCCAGGTGGGAGCCACAGATTGCATTGCCATAAATGTTGTTATCACTGTTTCATTGGAGCTCGTGTACAATGGAGGTTTGCAGTTCTTGGTGCTGTGACATGGAAAAGTTGTGAAGACATCTACGAAAGACAGAGATATTTTATGTTAGAAGACAACAACCAAGAGTGTGGCCAGATGCGTGAGTAGATTTTATAAGTACTTCTTTAGCAGCTACTCTGGACTGGTAAGTTGAAGTTTTCGGTAATGTAAAAAGAGGGAAAATGCTGGCGTTGATTCTTATGGATCAGATATTTATAAGCTTGGATGAAATATTTCTCTACTAGGTCAATGTTTTCCCCCTATCTGCTTAACAAGCTCACATACACAAGAACAATACCACAAAACTACAAAACACAAAGACACAAAGACATGAAAACGCGTGTTAAATTAAGAAAAGCATACAAGTTTGTTTCTTGTTATAACTGTTTTACTATGACAGAGAGAAACATATAAAATATAATTAGACTATGCAGCCTTCACAATTGTTCTTGACTTTTTCTCTGCTCCAAGACTTTGATTCTGTGACTGGCCCCTAGGACTGGGGTCAGAATTTGTTCCAACTCTAGAATACACCTTTCAAAATTCTCACGTTCTCTGATTACATGATGCCAGTTACCATTGCGTTCTTCGGTGCCAACTATATGAACTGTCAAGAGGTGAGGGTCTGCTGCAAAATTAACCTGTGGAGGAGAAAATCCTATTGAAACTTACAAGACTTCAATACCTAGTCATTAATGGACAGTGAAAGTTACAAAACCCTAACAGATAATAGCTATTTATAGTGAAAGTTAAACAACTTCAACATATACACCTCACTATGAAAGTGGCAAAATCTTAATCAAACGCAACTGTTTACAGTGAAAAACATAATGACATGCGATTATACTTATCCATAAGTAGTGGTATATAAGCTGAGATGCACACGAAATTATGTTAAATAAAGTATTTTCCAGTGTTATCTTTTATTATACTGATTGTGTGGTTTATAGAAGAAAGTCGAGAAATTGTGTGGAATTTACAGATCAGTGATTTTATAGAAGACTGCCGAAAATACATTGAACGGATAAATAGTGTAATAAAGACATCGTGGATGAAAACTTACAAAGAGACCAGATAACTTGCATCAAAAGCAGCCTGTCGACCTTCTTTGGCCTCGACTTGAGAAAGGGAAAAATATACTATAGCGTGACTATGATCATGAAAATTACTATTTATACAAACCTTAATCGTTGGGTGTTGTATTTCATCTGTTGAGCCAGAGGAACAACTTCGGAAACCAGTCGTAGGATAGTTTTCATTCCACAATGCATTAATCTTCTTGAGAGACTCAGAGTCTAGGCCATGACTACTAGGCAGAAGGTCAACATTCTCATCTGAAGACATATCATCAAGCAAATCGAATGTTGGTTCTTGTAGATCTACTGCTGCCTGACTACCCGAAGTAGGTTTCTTGCAAAACAAAATGTCTAATGATAGAGCTGGGGTAAAGAAGCAAGAGTCATCATCAGCTTCAAAACAATTTTCATCTTCTGAATATGATATCAGTCTACCAAAAACACGTGTCATTGTGCATGGTGAGTTGAAAGTTTCATGGGTAGTTTCAAATTTAGGATTACAAGGTGATACTGTGGAAGAATATAATTTATTTATCTGCTCGCACACCAATACCATGTTTTGGGAATGCAGTCTTTGCTCTGTGTCACATCCAGTGTGAGTGGGGTCAGGAATTTCTTTCGTTTGCAAGTGTTGTACTCCATGTTTTCGTTTTTCTCTTTGACGTTTCTTTTGCTTTTTGGAAGAAGGACGTCCTTTTTTGAAAATTTTTCTGGGCGCTGACAAAACTGATGTCAGGTTTAAACCGGTTTGTAAGGCAAGTTGGGTTGTATTCTCACCCACTGCTGGTTTGGACTCTGCGACTAACTTACAGTTCTGGGAATTAGAACTGTTGTAATTGCCTTCAAGCAAGTAACAATTGTCAACTGACAAGTTTGGTAAATATTCACAATGTGAAGACATTCCTACTGGCTGGTTGCTTCCTACAGAAACATTTGACTTTGAACCATCTGTAACATTACTTTCTCCAGTAGAAGTTGATGATGTAGGTGTTTCTGTGTTATTATCCTGTCTTGTTTCCTTTAAGACTGCCCAGTTACATGTATTATATATTGTGTTCAATGCCAGGTTGATATTTCCTAAGACCGAGGAGGTCACAGGCTGGGGATCAGCCGTCTTGACCAAAAATCTTTGCTGGGCACGACTGCACCTCTCATTAACAACTGGAGTGCCAAACACACAGAGGTTGAAATTATTACTCTCTTTGACCATGGGCATCGTGTGTGTGTGTGTGTGTGTGTGTGTGTGTGTGTGTGTGTGTGTGTGTGTGTTCATTCTGTTTGGTTATTGATATTGTTTCTGTTTATTAACCTGTCGGGTGATAGTATTAGCCCATTTGAACACTTTGCATCAAGTATCACGCTACTGACTCAGATTTTTGATGATTAGTCATCTTTTTTTGGTGTACGTTAGCTAGCAGTATAATAATGACACAAGCAACGGTGGCTTTGAAACAAGTTCACAACGAGATGGTGAATATGGCGTTGACTATTATTAGTTCCTACAATTCTACAAGGGCATGCAACTCGACTTTGTCTAATTTAGTAGGTCAAATAGCCAAACAACACGATAAGTTGTTCACGAGACTAGTATGCAGTATCAAACCCGAACACGTTTTCCAAGTCTTTGTTTCAGTTGGTGATGAACTCTTTGGCGATAACGTCATCAACTATGGGAGAATAATTATGCTGTTTGCATTTGCCATGTGTCTGGGTAAGCATCTGGTTGATAATTCTTACAATGCAGATGTGAATGTCCAGGTGTTGGAAGAGCGCTTCGCTAAATCTGTAGGTGAATATATGACTGATAAACTAAGTCCTTGGATACTTCAGCAACAAGGTGGTTGGGCGAATTTCTACACTTTGAGTGTAAACCTAAAAGAAAAAGAAAAAAATGTTGAATAAAAAACAGGCTTAAATTCCTGTGTTTTGTTATTCTTGTGACGGTGAGAGCTCTTGAGTGTGGCTATATAATACATATAGTACGCCCCCGCGGGCAGTTTGTGAGAAGCAGTCGACAAGTTGTAGTAGCGATAGGGCAAAGTGCGAGAGTCAGTAGGGAATTTGTGAGGTTAATCGGTCAAGTTGATTGGTCGATTCGATATTTTCTGCGAGCAATTTCCTTACTTTGGTATACATTGTGCGGGCAGTTTGTGAGAAGCAGTCGACAAGTTGTAATAGCGATAGGGCAAAGTGCGAGAGTCAGTAGGGAATTTGTGCGGTTAATCGGTCAAGATGATTGGTCGATTCGCTAATTTCTGCGAGCAATTTCCTTACTTTGGTATACATTGTTTCTCCTTTTGGTTAATAATGTCCACAAATTGTCTCTATCTTTCATAGAACCTGCACTTGTGTAGGGTTGTGAAGCATGAGCAATGAGCAGATAAGATGAAAAACATCAGTGGAGATGTGTGGAAAATATACATACCATGACCAGATAGAACAACAAATGACCAAGTCCCACAGGAAAATATGAAATACCGTATCTACAATATGCTTTTTTCACTCTAAATGTATAAATTTGAGCGACTTCTGTAATTTGTAAACTGTGACATGAGGAAATTTGTCCTTAGAGATCGCCTGTATATAGCTTCATATATACATGTGACATGAAAACATATTTTTCAGGTGCAAATTTGACTTCACGCATTATATTAATTTTCGTAGGACGCCTTCCCCTGACTAGCGACGTTGATCACAGCTCTCCCCTATGACTATGAGAAAAGCTTAGTTGGACAATGTGTTGACTTTTTTACACGCGCCTATGCTGCTTTTCGAGACCGGTTTATGTTATATTGATGTCGGGGTGTTCTTTGGCTTTACTCGATAACCCCAGGACGACTCGGACATAGAAAACCGAGAGAAGGGAGACATAACCTAATATGAAATATTAAGACAATGTTTTGTTGTTTCCTCATCAGTTATATGCATCTAGTCCTATATATCCCCCTGTATTATACTAGGTTTTTCTTTTGTTAGGTTAGTGTTGTGTCGACATGAAGAAACATAACAAAAATGTGAAAGATTTATCAAAGTCCATCATACCATTAATGCCTTGCTACTTGATGAGATCTGTTTTGGTGTTGTCAAAAAGAGATACTTCTGCATGACACATGATGGTTGTTTTATACACGATATCTGCTGCTGTGGACTCGTATCAAGAGGTTGTCCTGTCTGGTTTCCTCGCTCTGATCGGCTGGTAGAAACTGTTTTGTACAGTGAATATTCCTTAGCATTTATACCCCGTTTTTGTCGATATGGCCTAGACCACGTGACCTGGTAGATTAGTCTACACACAGCTGCGTCTGCAATAACGGTTAAGTCTTTAAGCCACTGGTCGCGATTATGAGAAGAATTGAGGGTAGTGATATTGGTTTTCCGACCACCTTATATTACAGGAGATATACCTTGGGCTTAGACGACATATGTTATAAACCCCTCCCGAAGATATGACGAGTATTATTGCTTTCCCAACCCCTTTCTATCCACGGCGATAATCCCCCCAGGATTAGGCACACATACAGCTGGCTATTATTGGTTTTGTAACAGCTGGCGACGTGTATGGGTATCTTATGTTTTCCAATTTGTTATGTTAAGTTAAGCTGTGAAGTCGGATGCCTGTTTTTCCCTTATACTTGTGGACACAGCGACACGGAGAGACAGACCGTCCCTAATCCTAACCCATATGACCAGCTAGACACCCCACACACTCTGACGACTATTACCCTTACCAGTGGCACAGCACTGAGATTCGACCCTGTCATCTCGTCTGGGGCACCACCTAAGCTTCAACCAACACACCACCTCTCCTTTGCTGCACATAGCCTGGTACTACCACCAGCTATCGCCATCACAACTAAGTAACAAAAACATCAATATTTCTTCTACCACTAAACCGCCCTACCGGGATTCGAACCCGGCACCCACGGAGGACACCGACGGCCATCTTTACTTGTTTCTTTAAGGTTTCTCTTTAACGATCTGATACCTATGATGATATTGTTTGGAAGCACTCATCGAGATACGCTTTCACTCACCCACCCCTTAACATCAAATAACACTAAGCCATACCACTACAACACGAACTAGCGGCCATCTTTACTCTTTTTAAGATTTTCATTTAATGAGCTAACACCGTTTGATAATAGATTTTAAGCCCCGCCCACTAAAGACCACTATTAACCAATATCTTTTATTTTCCATTGAAATATTTTTTTAATTAAAAAAAAAAAATTTAATTATTTTTAATTAAAAGAAACATACTTTTCCTGCCAAAACAGCGATCTTAACATGGTAACGATGCGACAAGGAGGTGCGGAGACATCACCCCTAATACCCCCGCTACCCCTTAGACCATACTTTTCCACCAAAAATTCGACCCTAATAGCCCAAACATACAACTACGAGGGACCGATGACGTCACTATACACGTCGCACCACCGGCCACCACCTTCTTTGCGCTTACTTTTTACGCCGGCTCCTTCCACTCCACCCTGACCACAGACATACATGATGAGACCTATCACCCATTAGATCAGACTTTTTTCTTTTTTAAAAAATTTTACCCGCCAAAAACAACGAGCTTAACAAGCCAAAGACACACTCCACAGGCACCACATACACCCAGCACCACCGCACCACATACTCCCACCACTAGACACCACACAGCACCATGTGGTGCCAGCACCACGAGCACCACGTGGTGCGCACCACGCGGCACCACAATTTCGGGGGGGTGTAGAGACCATATATAACTACTGATGTGATCCGAATACCTGTAAGTTATCAAACCCAGTAACGGTCCTTGCACTAGTGTGAGAGGTCATCGCGACTGAAAGGTTAACAGCTCCCACTTTTAAACTTCCTGTGTGCAGATGACGGATAGTGGGTTCATTCCCTACCCGGGTCAGTGGGGCTTAAACGTTGACTTCTCGCTCAGAAAGCAAAGGCAATCTTAAAAATGCTCGTAGAATCAATCCGGGATTGATGGCAACGTACTGCAAATTACATGCAACATTCTTGAGTGTAAAACGAGGTCGCGACTGCTCCGCTCAAAGACTTAAAAGTTAGTTGCATATCCTTTACCGGATTCAACACCAGCATTTTTTGCTGTTGTGATCTCTTGGCAAGCTTACGCTCAGTAGTTTGCCATTGCTTTCTGAACGACCGGCACCTGTACCGTTTCGTAAAAAAAAAAAAAAAAACGAATGCAAGGCTATCTGCTGCTAAATCGCCCGCAGCTGTGTTTCGAACGCGGGTATACGGGATTACTAACTGCGTCCGTAAACCGGCGTTTAAAGACAATTGAAGCGTTATATTCACCGCAGCAATTGCCGGTTGATTGATAAAATTGGAGCTGTGGCGAAGATTTTAGCAACGGAATTCGCAGTCCCGCATTCCGCGTTCGGAAAAGCTGCGGGAAATATATAAGCAGACTCCTTGCGCTGGTTTTCATTCAATGATATGAGTTCCGGTAGTTCAGAAATCAGGGGCAAACTACTGAACGTAGACTTGGCAAGAAATCACAGACAGCTAAAAAATGTTGGAGCTGACTGCGACGTCGTGTAAAGAATTGAATATGCAAGTAGCTTTAAAAAAAAAAAAGAAGAGTACTTTTATCTATCCCTCTGTTTTTGTTAGCGGGTCTGTGTCCAACGTACCGTGCCTGTTTATTTTGCATAATGAAGATTTATCTGACATGTTTAGAGGGCTACATTTAACTGTAGCCTAGTCAATGCTCTGGTTCTTGTTCTCCTTCTGTGCTTTATCCTATTGGAGCGTAGACGCTCAGCCAACCTCTGTTCCACGCCTGCTACGACATGCATGGTAGATTACTGCCCTTTGTTTCCCGGGAAGAAACATATAGACGGCTCTCATGTCTACTTCTATGGTTTGCCGACTATAATTGCCAGTCAGCAGCTGTACATTTATGTCTAGTGTTGTGTCTATGGCCTCGGGGTCCCCATCCATTGACATTAAAATGCTTTTGCACGTTTTTGAAAAACAAAAGATCTTCGTATGACGTCATCATTTATATCAAGTCAACAAATACTGAAACTTGTCCGATACAGAAGAATACTCGCATCAGAGGATGTTTGAGTCATGTGTAACACTTGCCTGCAGTTTTGTTGTCTGATTGAGTTTTTACAACACACTTGTGTGAAATTAACACACTCCCCTCTCTCACCGCCATTGTTGGCTGCAGTATTGTCTAATGGGGGAAATCCTGAAGATAAGCTAGCGAATACTGTAATCACGTGTGTTAGTAATCTGGCACATCCGCGCCAGTTACTCATCTCCTTACCAATGTGAATGTTCACCCCGCGTGATTAATCGTGTTACGTGCATCAGCGCATCGATCTACGGACATGCGGAATTGTGCTGTAAGCTTTACTATTCTACTGCAGATTGATTTAATGCAAGTTGCATGATTCATCTCTCTCTCTCTTTCTCTTTCTGTATCTCTCTCGCTCTCTCTATCTGTTCATGTCCCTCCCTCCCCTCCCTCACCCTCCCCCCTCTCTCTCGCTCTCTCTTTCTCGCCATCTCTGTCTAGCACTATATATCTCTCTCCCCATCTCTTTTTCTCTCTGTTTATCTGTCTGTCTTTCTCTTTTTCTGTCTGTGTTTGTCTCTCTCCCCTCTCTGTCTTTCTCCCCTCTCTCCGTCTCTCTCGTTCGTTCGTTCTCCCCTCCGTCTCTCTCCCCTCCCTCCCTCTCTCTCCTATCCTCTCCCCTCCGCCTCTCTCCCCTTCCCCTCTCTCCCCCTCTCTCCCCTCCCCCTCTCCCCTCCGCCTCTCTCTTCTCTCACTGTCTCTCTCCGTCTCTCCCCCGCCTCCCTCCCCTCCCTCTCTCCTATCCTCTCCTCCCCTCTTCCCTCCCCCCTCTCTCTCCAACACCCCCTGTCTCTCTCCCTGTCTCTTGGCTGTGTTCAACAGTCTCGTTTGGTCGTTCCCCCCCCCCCCCCCCCCCCTAATCTGTTCTACAGTCTAAACGTTTTCTAATTGTGTCGTTCGGATCACGAGCGCAATATTCCAGAAGACCCTGGGAAATGGGACCATGGGCAGGGGGGGAGTGTCATCGCTTGAGCTACGGAGTTCGTGCTTTGTGCAATGCTCTCGGCAGGCGGTTGTGAGGAGCGATACCTAACCATATGAGATATAGTCCCGTGCAATGAAGTCGATATTCTCCTCGCATTTATACCACAAATTAATCCTTTAAACCAGATAACTTTATTTCATGCAGCCTTAAATACAGTTGTGACTCCGGCTCTTACAGAAGTTAATCAGGTAGAACATTGTGTTTTTCAGTGGTTTTGACAGCGTGTTCTGTTCCACCAGGAGTATTACAGCGGTTGAGAAGCCGGCCTTACTAGAACAACTAATCAGTAGAAACAGCTTTTAGATTGAATGCGTTTTATTCAAAGTGATTTGGTTTTTCAAATATTTAAGATTGTCATACAATTTGACTAGTACTGAACTGAGTATTGTTAACTCAGTGTATATTTAACAAAGTGACGGGGAACGGACGCCCGTGTAGTCATTGCCATAATGTGGGCCTGCTTAGCCAAGCCACTGAAACATTTTCACCCTTTGTTGTTTCCAGATGATAGCATTCCTAGGACACCAAGAAATAGGTGAGTCATTGCGTGTATCTGTACATGTTAGCTTTTGTGTATTTCTGTGTACAGTTCCCGTGTCTGTGTTCTTGTGTGCCACCGTGTACCTTTGTTTCCTTGTACTTACACGCATGCTAATATCTTTCATGAGAGAGAGAGAGAGAGAGAGAGAGAGAGAGAGAGAGAGAGAGAGAGAGAGAGAGAGAGAGAGAGAGAGAGAGAACTTTATTGTTTATTGTCAAGGGATTGATAATTATCTATGTAATGCGTTTCCTCTTATTACTTTTTAGTCTCCATTTATAAGCAATTATTATACTTTTCGTGTATACCTAAATGCGACATCAAAGTTAAGCTTAGTTTAGTTTAGTCGACGGATCAACATCACGGCACTTGGGCGTAACCCATAATTGCTCCGTTCTACTCCTAACTCAAGCCTGAGTCCAGAGAATCTCAGCTCAGTGGACGAAATCCGTAACACGGGCGAGGATCCTGAAAATACTTTGGGTAGATTTTAAACTCAAAATATTGCCTGGGCAGCGCCGTTAGGCTACTCTTTTTCGATTTCCAACTGCCAGGGGATGTTGTACGTGGACAACAATACACTCGGGCGTCCGATCTCACTACCCAGCGACCGGAGAAACTTTTTGTTAATAGAAGTCCACGTGAAAAAAATCCCGGCCCTCACCAGGGCTTGAAACCGGGACCCCCAGCACTCGAGGCGAACATCATACCTGGAAACCATTCAGCCCCATCAAAGTGAATAGAACTATCTGAAACAAGTCAATATGTTTAAGTATCTGTGTACTTTAATAGCAAAAGAAGGAAGGTAAATTGTAACGGAGCGAACAAGTGAAATGCAATTCCAAGAGATGACACCAAAGCCCTGGTCAAGTATAACTGGGTTTTATTATCCAAATGTACAAATTAGTATAACTTCATGAAAACACACCTTGACCGATCACTGGCTTAGCTGGAACTGTTTTTCCTTGACGTCACCCGTGAGCTTCCCTAACAACTCCCCTTTCAATAGTGCTCACGGGTGCGAAATTTCCCAAACCCTTCTCTATTTCCCACTAACTATCTCTAACAGAGATGGAGCTCTGTTATAAAATACAGAAAAGCCCAAGCAAAGGTAGTTTTTCACAAGAAAAAGAATATTCTGTGTAATTTTTCTTTGTCAACTTATCTGAGGAAAAGAGTTTGTAAGAGCTGTATGGAAGCAATCCTGATGTACGGAAACAAATCATGGACAATTAGCAGGCAAGTTGAGGAATTATGTGGTTTTATAGAAGAATCATGAGAACAACATGGGCATATAGAATGAGCAATGAAGATGTCGTGAAAGAAGTTCACTCACAAAGAGAACTGGTTACTCACATCAGAAGAGGATAGTCCAGATTCTTTGGACGTGTCATGAGAAGAGGAAAGCTGTAGTATGTCGTTATAACGGGAAGGCTGGAGGGGAAGAGAGACAAGGGAGACCAAGAGAGAAGATGATGGATAGTTGTTGGCAGCATGGCATGGGTGAACAAGGCATGATTGGAAGCACGAGAAACAGAAGGCTGTGGACAGTCATGATCACTATCGCCACACGACTAGAAAAAGAAGATACTTTCCTTCGTATCTATCTTTCGTCTTCCAGTAGCACTAATAACGTTGTTCATGTTTTTTATTTCTTCGATGTGTTCGCATATGCGTACGTGCGCAAGTATTGGGAGAGTCGGCGAAAACAGTAATGGAGAAATCCATATTTAGTGATTGAAGATACTTTGGAGCTAATTATTGTATTGGTCAGTTTTAATATTGATGGTTGGACTACAGTCTTATTTAATCATTTTGAGTTTATTGAATCTCTCTCTCTCGCTCCCTCTCACTACCTATCTCTCACCCCCTTCCTCTCTCACCTCCCTCCCTCCCACCCTCTCTGTATGTATGTGTGTGATTGATTCATTGGTCTATCTCACAACATTTTAGTATGCATTGTGTATGTTCACAACATCCATGTTGCCATGTTATTGTCTTTGTTAACGTAACATGATAGCTAAGAAATAATTCATGTGCGCACATTGAGTGGTTGGGGGAGTCTAATGTAAGACCATTTTGTGACCCTTTCAAAATAACGCTCTCTCTCTCTCTCTCTCTCTCTCTCTCTCTCTCTCTCTCTCTCTCTCTCTCTCTCTCTCTCTCTCTCTCTCTCTCTCTCTCTCTCTCCTCTTTCTCTTCTTCTTCTCTCTCTCTCTCTCCTACATACCGTGACATTTCCATAACGTTGCGTGCCTTTCAGCTGTGAATGTGTAACGAAGTGACAATGTTTAATTTAGCATTGACTGCAGTTCCAGTCCGATAAAGCGATAAGAGTTCGCATATTGATTGAAAGAATACCACTGTTGTCTATCACTGATCATGTTTATTTAACTAAAGTCACAGCATGTTATTTCTAATGTATAATAGAACATTGAGACAGCTGTCGTAATCAAACAAACCCGAAGTAAAGTAAAATTGAAAAGTTCTATTTTTTTTTCTATTCTGTCTCTCCTGCTCATCCCACGCTTTGAAATTAATCTTCTTCGCCAGTTTCCCCCTTTCGTACAGCCGTTTTATCGTCTTATTTGAGACCTTAGTTGCCTAGGAGAAACGGTGAAATGACTTCAGTAACACAGGAATTAATCGGATGTCGCTATGGGGCGCTACTGTAGCAATAGAAGTAATTGTGACAAATTCGTTCACAACGTGTGCAGTATCAGCTCGTTTATCACGCTTCACTCTTTATCGCCGATGATGAAAGCGTCATCAATCTTTCAGTTGATATCCAGGGTGGTCTCAGCTGCCAGTTTTATCCACCGGGTAATACTGCGTCACAGACCCCACTGTCTGTGCCAGGGTAAACTTGTTTCTAGCAGATTACCGTTTAGAGGGGTGGTTAAGCTAGTTGCGTATCCTTTACAGGACGTTGCAGTCAATTCCAGCATTTTTTGGCTGTTTGTGATTCCTGTTTAGTAGTTCGCCATTGTTTAGAACAGTGGTTCTCAACCGGTGGGCAAACCCCCCCCCCCCCCCCCCCCCGGGGAATTTTAGGGTTTCCAAGGGGGGGGGGGGGGATTAAGATTATTTCAAGATCGCATTAATATAAGAACCAGTTACTTGATATTGTTTTTCCCTCTAAATTTTACAGTTCCATACTTCTCGCCCTAATGAAATTTGTGTTATAACGTTAGTAGAGCCGCAAATCACGTGTTATGTAGATGTCTAGACTTATTCTAGTATGTGTTATTAAATTTAGCTTCCATTTTTATGTATACTGTGTAAGGCTTGGGGGGGGGGGATTTATAGGGAGGAAATTCGAAATTGGGGGGGGGGGGGGAGAGAATGACGTTCTGAACATTTTGTAAAGGAGGGCATGGGCCAAAAAAAAGAGGTTGAGAACCACTGGTTTAGAAGGTATGTTCTGGATATAAAATAAACTTGGGGGAGGTGGAAATCGCTGTGACGAGTTTGTCACACCGTCTTTTCCGCGCTCTGAAGGTCGTGGGTTCGTGTTAGCTTCGCACTGACCACGAGTGCAGTTTTACTGGAGGCACCTGGAGCCGTGGCTGGAACTAGGGAGTTCGTGCTTTTTGCGATGCTCTTGGCAGGCGTTGTGTTGGGAGATCCGAGCCAGATGAAATAAACCCCGGCGCACATTGTATATCCTCTCGCATTTAACTTTATAGACAGTGGCAGTATACAAATCCACGGTTAAGGCTATTACTTGTGTTCCAGAGCCAGGTTACGTTTGTCAAAGGGAATGACAGTCAGTCGGCGGGGTCGATTTTGCGACTATTGTGCAAGGTTCAGAAAGGAACCGAGCAAATGTAACAAATTCTGTTAAATATCTCGGTGAAACCTGGTCATCTCGATATCATGGGCTAGACGCCGGCTTTGCTCGGGCGACATGGGTGTTGTCCAACGGTGAGTTGTCAGACTTGAAGGCTTGGTACGGGACACAAACCATCTCACGTAGACATGAGCTAATTCTCACTGACACAGGGGATGAATATTCCTCTGTTGTAGGTACCTGCCGGCTCTGTGGCGACGAAGTTACGGGTGCAATTCGTAATCCCACTTACCGCGTTCGAAACACAACTGCGGGTGATATGGCAGCAGACCGCCTTGCGTTGGTTTTGATGCAATGGTGTGTGTACCGGTCTTTCAGAATGCAACGACAAACTCCTGAACGTAAAACTTCCCAAGAAGTCACAAACAGCCAATAATTCTGGGGTTGACTGCTACGTTCTGTAAAGGGCTTAAAGTACTTAACTGAAGGTACATAGACTTAACAGACTATATAAGAAGGGAGAACCACTGGGTCACATGCATCAAGGGAGCTATTCCCTTCTCAGCTGGACATTAAACCAGCGCGAGTGTGTTGGTAAGCCAGTGTTTTACCGAGTCTACCGTTACGGCGTATATTTGGTAGGTTTACCTTAGTGTTCAGCATGCTTTTAGTAAATGGACGACACACGCAGCCATGTCTCCCACAAACATCGTTTCCCGCGTGTTTGATAACTTCCACCTTTGCCGTATTGTTTTGTCATTACGCCTACCTTTCCAGCTCCGTCTGTCATGTTCTGTAACCTTCCAGCTGCCACATTGTTCCTTTCTTCTCATAGCATGACCAAACATGATGATTGTCGGTTATTATCTGCCTTTCTGAATATTGCATCCTGTAGCACTTGATCATTGATTTTTCCGAGCCAGCCATATGATTCTCAGCATTCTAAGATTAAGAACAATGTCTGTATGATCTAGATTTTCTTTGTAATGTCTGAATTAATTGTCTATAGTTTGCACGCCCGCAGCCGTATAGGCGTGTCACACGCACGCGCGCGCACACACACACACACATGCACACACACACTTTTCTCACCCTTATGAAATAAGCGTCCTCACTTCAAGAGCCGTGTACATTCAAACGCCAGGGGGAAACTACCACATCCGTCTCCATCAGATGGTAACGCACTCTAAACGGCTTAGTGTCTGATTCTCCATTCATTTTACGTAAAGTTAAAAAAGGACAAGTGTGGCATGTGTGAGTATGAATCATAAGTAACTCTTTCTGGCGAGGACTTACATGGATCTACTGTCTGGGTCATGCTGGACCGCGAGGTATCGAGGCACTCAACATGGACAAAGCAGAAACAGTGAAAGCAATCCGTGAACGACCATTAGTTAAAGACACAGTTACGGATAAAGCACCATTTGCAAGGATGATTGCATTGTTAATCTGTTAAATCTGAATGGTTAAAAATGAGTTGTTAATCGTTCCACTGAGATACAGATTGTTAAGACATCGACTTAGTTCTCTCGTACGTCCCTCTCTATCAGATCCACACGTATCTACACCGTGCGACGTTTGCTGCAGAAGACGGGGCCTCTTACGACATGTATGGTAGGTTAGGGTTACTATCCTTTGCTTCCCCCGTGGGCCCGTACTAAACACAGGCCAGATAAACTATCAAATATGTCAAACGGTGTCCGCCTCAGACCCAGAAAGTACCTGGTGCAGAGGACTGGGAGTGGTCAAAGAACCATTGGTATCTAATTATATCACCCATCTGCCTGGTCTCTTGAGTAGTGGGATTATATACCTAGTCGTATTGGATAAGGGCGAAAAACAAGGTAAGACGTACACATTAAAAATTCCAAGCCAGTTGGAAATCGTAAAGAGTGGACCGTATGGCCGCTAAATGGCAAAATTGTTACGAAAGGTAAAAACGTACTGACTGAAAGATAGAGCTGGCCACCTAGGAGATATTCAATCTGGAGGAAGTCAACCTGACACGCATGCATGCCGAAGTGGGACACGGTGACTTCTAAGATGCATAACTTGATGTGTCGCACTCCTCTTGAAAGAGAAACGAAGTAGTAGAAGAAGAAGAAAAAGATTGAGATAACACGAGAGAGAGAGAGAGAGAGAGAGAGAGAGAGAGAGAGAGAGAGAGAGAGAGAGAGAGAGAGAGAGAGAGAGAGAGAAGAGAGAGAGAGAGAGTAAAATTAGTTCATTTGCAAGTTAACCGTAAACTCATTACGTAATTAAATCGTTTACAATTTCCCGCGTATTGTTTCCCTGTCACCATATATCATTAAGTTATTTCCCCTGGTAAACATGCATCCTTATTGTAGCATGGCGCTAATGGCGCAATCAATACTTATTTTATCACACAAACAGCAGAAGTGGCGAAATAATCGTTGAAGGCGTTATTGTTGCAGTAATAAACAAGGCGTCTTCCCCCGACCGCGTGGAGTTGGAATGTCTTTGTTTTGTTAACGGAAAGATCTCTGTTAAAAATGGCTCTGCTATTCTTGTTATTTGGTTTGGCACTTCCGCTTTAAAATGCGCAGGTGCGCCTCGTTGATTTCCTCCACTGTTACTTAGAGGATGTGAAAGAGAATAGAGAGGGAGCGAGAAATTCTTCTTCTTCTTCTTCTTCTTCTTCTTCTTCTTCTTCTTCTTCTTCTTCTTCTTCTTCTTCTTCTTCTTCTTCTTCTTCTTCTTCTTCTTCTTCTTCTTCTTCTTCTTCTTCTTCCGTCTTCTCCCGCCCTTTCTCCCCAGTTGGGGCATACTCCCTCAACCAATTCACTCCAAGTCTTTCTATCCCTAGCAGCTCCGTCCTTGTCCTCCCGATGTCACTATTCTCTGTCTCTTCTCCGTGTGATTTAGGTCTACCTCAATATCTTTCGCCCTGTGGATTCCAGACACAAAGGCCTTTCTAGCTATTACTATGTGTAGGATTATTATTTTCCTCTGTACTAAAGCTCATTGTCATCCCATGTCAAATCAAAGAGCCCACCTTCTAGAAGGAATAAACAGTGCCATAAAGGAAGACAGACACAGCAAGGCAAGCCAGGACTTTGGCGAGACATCACCAGTCTTCCACACTACACACGTGTTAACAGTTTAAAACCTAATGCCAAGGTAGCGTGTTAAACTCCTACACCGGTCAGTTGGACTATAATGTCGACTCCTAGTCCTTGACCTGGAGACTTCAATTATAAGTACCCCTGAAGTCGGAGTGGGTTATAGGGAAAGTTACACTTACCTTATGTAATTATAATTGTCATATCAAAAATTAGTTTTAGTGAGCCATATATTATCGGTTATTGCACATTTTCCATGCGTTTTAATGCGTATTGTTTTTGTTGTCGTTGCTGTCTAAAATAAGCTTCATAAGTAATATGTGAATGAAATAACGTACGAGATCATATAGTGAGCAAATAGTAACATATAGCAGAGCAATAAGAAGGGCAGAATGTCAGACGGACTTGCGTGTCCAATTCTTAACCCCTTGAAAATAAAGTTCGTTCGTTCGTTCGTTCTCTCTCTCTCCCCTCTTCCAAAATTATTTAAGCAAGTTTAAGAAAGGTTGTGCAATTGGCTCGACGTTGCTTCTGTGATTCTAGACGTGTGTGTATTTGTAGGAATGGTGGTGATTGTGTGGACGATTTTAGATGTGTGATTTCCCCAAAGACTAGCGGGCGATTCGAGTTACATAATGATGTCGTTTTTTTCCCCTCCTGTGGTCTCATATTTCACGAGCGTGTCCAGAATACTGAATATTGAGTTTCAGTATGCGCTCACACTCGCGGGTTGTGTACAATGGTGAATGCGTAAAATAAACATTAGTATTGTGCGTATACGTTTCATGGTCATTGAAGTTCTTCCTGAATAGTTTGCACGATGGAAGAAGTTCTCCCACCTACTGTGATAACATGCACAGGCGCACAGTATTCTTTTGGTCAGAGTTTGTGCATAGCGCACAGGTAGATAATTTAAGGATATCATTTACCCAAGTCATGGTAGGCTCATTTACAGCTTTAATGCTGTTTACTCACGTAGAATACTATTTGTTGATAATACTCCACGGATCAGGTGGGGCATGGGACGGGCGTCACTGATGTCCAGCTGTGATAGACAACACAGATACATGTACAACATGACTGTCGAACAAAACATACAGCCGTGAATATTCCACCCCGTCTTTATCCCCCCTCTCTCTCTCTCTCTCTCTCTCTCTCTCTCTCTCTCTCTCTCTCTCTCTCTCTCTCTCTCACACACACACACACTCACACATACACACACACATACACACACCACCCCCACCCCCACACACCAACTCACACACCCACCCACATACACACCCACCCACATACACACCCACCCACATACTCTCTCTCTCTCTCTCTCTCTCTCTCTCTCTCACACACACACACATACAACACACAAACCTCTACACACACCCAATAAATAAAGACGAATATAAAATTGAGAGAGAGAGAGAGAGAGAGAGAGAGAGAGAGAGAGAGAGAGAGAGAGAGAGAGAGAGAGTCAGTCGCAGTCCTGAATACATAAAACAATAAGTTTACACATACATTGCCGCCTATGGAGAATCACAAGATGGTAACGATAGAGATCGGCGAGTGTGTTGAGCGTGACACAGACACAAAACGGAGGTGTCCACTGTTTTGAGAAGAATGGAGAGAGATTAGATAACCGCGTTCTCTTTCTCTCCTTCCTCCTTATATCTCTACTCCCAATCCTTTTCTCTCTCTTCTCTTTTCCATCACCCCAACCCCTTCTAAACAATCGGTAGCAGACAACATTAGCCCTTGGCATACGGCAAGCTACTCCAAACAGCTCACAGAGGAATACGTCTGTATTTGAGGAATCTCATTACGCGGCTTTTCCTCGCTCCACTTTATTCCACTTGATCTCTAACGTACGCACACACATTTGGGTGGGTTGATTTGCTTGTTGTGTCCAGAATAGAAGTGCCTAGCATGGTTTTTTTACCTGATTCTCGGAATTCAGCAGACTGCTCGTGTACATACAGTCACATCATTTTGCTTACTACAGTCATGGATATGGTTAAACTACAATCATGGGCATGTTGAAACTACAATCATGGGCATGTTTAAACTACAATCATGGGCGCGTTTAAACTACAATCATGGACATGGTTAAACTACAATTATAGGCATGTTTAAACTACAATCATGGACATGGTTAAACTACAATTATAGGCATGTTTAAACTACAATCATGGACATCGTTAAACTACAATTATAGGCATGTTTAAACTACAATCATGGACATGGTTAAACTGCAATAATTGACATGTTTAAACTACAACCATAGGCATGTTTACACTACAGTCATGGACATGGTTAAACGACAATCATGGGCATATTTAAACTACAATCATGGGCGCGTTTAAACTACAATCATGGACATCGTTAAACTACAATTATAGGCATGTTTAAACTACAATCATGTACATCGTTAAACTACAATTATAGGCATGTTTAAACTACAATCATGGACATGGTTAAACTGCAATAATTGACATGTTTAAACTACAACCATAGGCATGTTTACACTACAGTCATGGACATGGTTAAACGACAATCATGGGCATATTTAAACTACAATCGTGGGCATATTTAAACTACAAACTGGGCATATTTAAACTACAATAACATGTTTAAACTACAAACTGGGCATATTTAAACTACAATAACATGTTTAAACTACAAACTGGGCATATTTAAACTACAATAACATGTTTAAACTACAATCGTGGGCATATTTAAACTACAATAACATGTTTAAACTACAATCGTGGGCATATTTAAACTACAATAACATGTTTAAACTACAAACTGGGCATATTTAAACTACAATAACATGTTTAAACTACAATCATGGGCATGTTTAAACTACAATAACATGTTTAAACTACAATCGTGGGCATATTTAAACTACAATAACATGTTTAAACTACAATCGTGGGCATATTTAAACTACAATAACATGTTTAAACTACAATCGTGGGCATATTTAAACTACAATAACATGTTTAAACTACAATCGTGGGCATATTTAAACTACAATAACATGTTTAAACTACAATCGTGGGCATATTTAAACTACAATAACATGTTTAAACTACAATCGTGGGCATATTTAAACTACAATAACATGTTTAAACTACAATCGTGGGCATATTTAAACTACAATAACATGTTTAAACTACAATCGTGGGCATATTTAAACTACAATAACATGTTTAAACTACAATCGTGGGCATATTTAAACTACAATAACATGTTTAAACTACAATCGTGGGCATATTTAAACTACAATAACATGTTTAAACTACAAACTGGGCATATTTAAACTACAATAACATGTTTAAACTACAATCGTGGGCATATTTAAACTACAATAACATGTTTAAACTACAATCGTGGGCATATTTAAACTACAATAACATGTTTAAACTACAATCGTGGGCATATTTAAACTACAATAACATGTTTAAACTACAATCGTGGGCATATTTAAACTACAATAACATGTTTAAACTACAATCGTGGGCATATTTAAACTACAATAACATGTTTAAACTACAATCGTGGGCATATTTAAACTACAATAACATGTTTAAACTACAATCGTGGGCATATTTAAACTACAATAACATGTTTAAACTACAATCGTGGGCATATTTAAACTACAATAACATGTTTAAACTACAATCGTGGGCATATTTAAACTACAATAACATGTTTAAACTACAATCGTGGGCATATTTAAACTACAATAACATGTTTAAACTACAAACTGGGCATATTTAAACTACAATAACATGTTTAAACTACAATCGTGGGCATATTTAAACTACAATAACATGTTTAAACTACAATCGTGGGCATATTTAAACTACAATAACATGTTTAAACTACAATCGTGGGCATATTTAAACTACAATAACATGTTTAAACTACAATCGTGGGCATATTTAAACTACAATAACATGTTTAAACTACAATCGTGGGCATATTTAAACTACAATAACATGTTAAACTACAATCGTGGGCATATTTAAACTACAATAACATGTTTAAACTACAATCGTGGGCATATTTAAACTACAATAACATGTTTAAACTACAATCGTGGGCATATTTAAACTACAATAACATGTTTAAACTACAATCGTGGGCATATTTAAACTACAATAACATGTTTAAACTACAATCGTGGGCATATTTAAACTACAATAACATGTTTAAACTACAATCGTGGGCATATTTAAACTACAATAACATGTTTAAACTACAATCGTGGGCATATTTAAACTACAATAACATGTTTAAACTACAATCGTGGGCATATTTAAACTACAATAACATGTTTAAACTACAAACTGGGCATATTTAAACTACAATAACATGGTTAAACTACAATCGTGGGCATATTTAAACTACAATAACATGTTTAAACTACAATCGTGGGCATATTTAAACTACAATAACATGTTTAAACTACAATCGTGGGCATATTTAAACTACAATAACATGTTTAAACTACAAACTGGGCATATTTAAACTACAATAACATGGTTAAACTACAATCATGGACATGGTTAAACTACAATCATGGACATGGTTAAACTACAATCATGGACATGGTTAAACTACAATCATGGACATGGTTAAACTACAATAACATGTTTAAACTACAATCATGGACATGTTTAAACTACAATCGTGAGCATGTTTGCGAACTTGTTTGATTGTTCTGGACCACGTGACGCCGGTGAAGCTGCGGTAGCCGGCTCTGTGGCCACGTGTTCGAATCCCCTTCGATCCACATTTGTAAAATTGACCTGTGTCCCAGGTCGACCCAGAATAAAAATGTCTACCAGGAAATGTTCTTGGGAAGTAAAGGCGATCGACGTGACATCACACCACCCATCGACTGATCTGTACAATTATGAGACTAGCATCATATTGTTTTTTTCCTTCTCTCTCTTTGAACCCAAGCGTAGTCCATACACGTGCTAATACTTCTCGTGCACTAGACTGATTTTTGCGTGTGGATTAGCTTCCCCTATTATCAGTGTACCGATCTCCGTAGCCAAAGGCTTGCGAACGCGGTTCGTGAGCCGCTTACCAGGCGTTCGAAACACAGTCACTACCAATGTGTGCAGCAGACCGTGTCGCGTTGTGGTATAACGTGTTGGTATAGGAGCCGGTCGTTCAGAAAGCAATGGCAAACTACTGAATGTAAAAACTTGTCTAGTACATCAACAGAAGCTGAAACTTGCTGGTGATGACTGCAACGTCCTGTAAGGAATATGCAACATAAAAAAAAAAATTTGCTATAGTCTGTCCAGATATGAATGCCTTCATTCACGATCAATTATTTTGAAAACTGTCTGTTGCATCGTTATGAAATGTTTCCTGCCGTCTTATATTTACCCCCCCCCCCCCCCACCGAAGGAATATGTCTTTGATAGGTCCAAAAGCAAATTAAATCATGGAAAGACGCGACATTTCTTTGATGTTTTGGTGAAAAACTAGTGATTTCTCGCTAACAAACTTGTTTTACAGTGTTGCACCGTTCCACTACGCGAGGCTCTTGTCATAAGGCCAATCCCATGTCCCACGATAAAATTAACGATTCAACGCTAATGTTTCCGTGTGAAGACGTAATACATTTAATAATGTACACTTCATCTCTGACCCGTAAATTATATACCGCATATGAACAAACTTTGCAATCTGCTGTACAATCTCCAGAAAAAAAAAATTATTTTGTTGGGTGGACATAATGATAAAGTTATATGCTAATTCTCATCATTTTCCCTCAGTTGGTTACTGAGATATGGAATTTTATATTGGAGCAGACAAAAGTAAGCAGACTATAGTGTTCTTCGCCTTCAACCGAACTCACCCCGACTTCAGAGGTAATTAGCACCACGTATCCAGCACGCCTCAAGATGTGTAACTGGGACCTTTACTGTACTCTCTAACACGGCACCGGAGTCGACTCAGTGTGTAATTGTAACACACGTACCAGAACACTTTCTGAGATCAAGGCGGCCGGTCTGGTGCTGACAGGTCATCTGCGGAGTGTCGTATGGTCCGGAAAATATGGGACTCGCCTTGTGTGTCATATATGTCACGATGATATCATCATCGTCATGTATTAAGCCGATGTTTTGTTGTTGTTGATGTTGTTGTTGTTGTTGTTGTTGTTTGTTTGCGTTCCCTCACTTTAAACTAAAGCGTAGTCCACACACGTGCTGATACTTCCAGTGCACTAGACTGATTTTTGCGTGCGGATTAATTTTCGTATTACCAGTGTCCCTCGCCTCCAGGCGAACCCACTCCGACTTCAGAAGTACTTGTAATTTACGTCCCAAAGTCAAGGACGAGAAGTCAACATTTTAATTCAGCTTGTCAATGTAGGGGTAGTACCTACAATCCCGGCACCAGCACACATGTTTAAGAACGAGCGCTTTTATCCACTCAGTCATGCTGTCCGCCATTACGCCGATGATGTTATGCCATCTCGCACTATCAGTAGTCTCGGATCTGGTTTGTTTTCTGTTCCCACGTTCTCAGTTTGGCCACGCCATTTAGATTTGTATCTCTTTGTCTTCCTCTTGCTCGGTTTCTCCACCAAGTACGCCAAATGTCACACAGTTTTTCATGTCCATATTTTTATGGGCATGCCCCAAAATCTTGACTGTCTATTTTAATATCTGTAGTTAATTTGCTTTTTCAAACTGCTTCTGCAGTTGCTGTTTACTTCTGGTTCTGTCCGCCCATCCCCCACAACACTGAACTAGTTACCCATTAGTGTCGCCGCTTGTACTAAACTGTGTTACTGTGTTGAACATTCAATGCTGTTATGTACGACAATGGGTTATATACGTTCGTTTCAACATACCTAGAAGTTTAGTTAAACAAAAGGAATTCATTGCAGTATATTTAATGATAAAAAACAAACAAACCACCTAGCACCATATAGTTTTGTTTCATTGGCAGTGTCTGGGAGGCTTTTCACTGATTCAGTGCCAAACAAACAGTAAGTTTGGATCAAGCATGGTACACAATCAAATTAACAACTATTATAATGTAGATTTCTATTCACTGAGCATTCAAATTGTGGAAGACACCACGAATCAAAATCTATAACACTATGACCCTAGTATGACGATATAGAAACCTTCTGTTCAAATGGGAGGTTACATTTGGCGATATATTATCCTTCTGCACCGAATCATTTGATAGCAGTTTTGAGATAGCTTTGCTAGAGCGGCCATCACAGTGTACAAGCTAGGCTTTCTTTCTTTGATCTGTAGCCCCTGAAGGATAACAATTCTGTTGTCTTGCCAGGAATTCGAACTCGTCTCCTGGTATTAGAGACCGAGCTACAACCAATCGATCACCAGTCTCTACCATTTCCCATGTGGCATACATTAGGAACAGGTGGGCCCGTAGCACATGCTGTCGCCGGGGTGTAACGTGTTAGGCATTCACATATTCTAGGCCATGACATATAGAGTAGGGTTGTCAGTTCCTTTTCTCGTTGTCTTTTCTTCCCGGAAAATTATCTGGTGGCCATGTTTACGAGGCTGGGTCCATCTCAGAGACAAAACAAATAATCCTACCTCTGCTCGGGGTTGAACCCGGGTCACTATATTGGTAGCAAACGCACTAACTCCTCTGCCACCTCGGCTCATCAGTAAGGGATAAAGCTCCAACAAAAACTGATCGAATAATAATCGACTAGTTGCAGAGCCAATTTCCTGACGTCAAACAGACATTGTTTTCCCTTCAACGTTATTTGATGTCGGAGAAGACAACCCGCCGACTTTCCAGTTCGATTTCCTCCCCTTTTCATATGGACTTTTCTTTATTTTTAGGCAACACGTTTGCAACATTCTTCTTTATCAATTTTTTTCTAGGCTCCTTCTTCCTCTGATTTCTCGATATTGATTTATATTTTGCTTCTGGTATTGTCTTTACTCACATGCGCATGTTTCACTCTTCGGTCTCGGCTTTAATGCTCAGGCGGTGAAGATGGGATCTGCATTATTTTAGCTGTTAAACTCCATTAATATGATACATGATAATCACTATGATGCCCTGAATTAGAAATAATGATGATTATTTCTAAAAAAAAATAATAAAGCCCGTTCTTTCATTGGCAATCTACACGCTTTTATCCCTTTTTTTTTTTTTTTTTTGTGGTTTCTCTCCTGGTGGAAAATTATCTTCTTTCATTCTTCTCGACAATAGGCGTCCAGTTCATATTCTTGGTAACGCCTTTGCGCCATTGAAATCATCATCATAGAATTAACCGCGCGTGCTGTCTCTACCCACCCGCCTTGTTTTAAAAAAAAAACATTTCTCTCAATTAATTACTCTCTTTCTCCCTTCGTCCCCACATCTGGTGTGCCTGTTTTACTCTCTCTCTCTCTCTCTCTCTCTCTCTCTCTCTCTCTCTCTCTCTCTCTCTCTCTCTCTCTCTCTCTCTCTCTCTCTCTCTCTCTCTCTCTCTCCTGCGCCCGCTTGTTTTCAAATGATTGTTTCCTTGCGCGGTAGCTTCTTCTGGAAAGATGGTGGGAGGCTTGCGTGAGTCAACGTAAAGTGGCCGTCACGTGCACCATTCTTGTCGGGGGCAGTAAAATCGTACTGCCTTTTTTTTTTCGCCCGAAGCTGGGATGAAGATTAAGGTTCCCTTGTGCATGCTGACAATGGCTGTGCCGACACAGAGTGGAGACCACCACATTGATGGATGCATGGCATGAGAATGATTGTGTTGAGTGTTTCAAAATGAGGTAACGAAGATCGTTTGCTGTTTGCTGCTAAAATTGGTAAAAGAATTCTGCGGCAAACATTGCCGTCGGGTCGTCAGCTAATAAATTCTGCCTTTCACATATACTATAGGTAAAGGTACTCAGCCGGCTCTGTGGAGAAGGAGTTCGAAACACAGCTGTGGCGATTTGAAAGCAGAAGGCTTTGCGTTGGTTTTGATACAATGGTATGAGTGCAGGTCGTTCAGAAAGTAATGGTAAACTACTGAACTACTTGCACAAGAATCACAAACATCTTAAAATGCTGGAGTAGACTTCTACGTCCTGTAAAGGATATGCAACCCCGTGGTAGTTACTGCGATAAAAGTGTGAGGTGCTGAGTCTTCGCATATTCTAGGTCAGGTTAAACGAGATTATGTTTATCCCTTTATCTTTTCTTCCCAGTCAATTCCCAGATAATGCTGAAAAATATCCCTCGCATTTTTATGAAGCTGGGTCGACCCCTGGGTCGTACTGGTAGAAAAATAGAACCCCGCCATTGCTGGACATTGAAGCACGACATTAGTGGTACATCCTCTACGCTCTTGTTCTACCCAACGACATTTCTGGTACCACTTTTGCGAAGCGGAGAGACCCTACATGCCTATGTTAATATCATTTCAGGTTATTCAGTCTAGGATTGCTATGATGTTTCTACTTAATATATCACTGCTCTGCTCCATGTTTGTGTTATGATCACAGGTTTAATCTTTGGGAAGATAATATTGTGTTGTGACCTAGACTTCCACATCTACATGATTGGTTTATGACCAGTCTTTGACAGCAATGTAAGATTGTAAGTAGACCGTGCACTGCCAGTAGAACAGGCATTTATAATAGCGAAAATTCTCTCTCTCTCCTCCTCCTCCTCCTCTCCTTCCTCATCTCTTCCCGCCCTCTCAGCTGCCGATTCTCCTCCGACCTCTGTGTAAACTAGCGATTCTCTGCGTAAACTACCGATTCTGTCCCGATCTGTCTTTTTCAACCGTCGTTTCTATCCTGTTCGCTGTGTATGTAAACTGACGATCTACTCCGATCTTTGTCCATGTAATCCGGCGATCTTTCTCTCCCTCCCTCCATCCCATCCTCCTCCTCCTCTCTCATTCTCTCCCTCTGTAAATTGGCGATTCTTGATATAACTGTCGATTCTGTCCTGATCTCTGTCATTGTAAGCTGGCAATGCTACGGGAGTGATGGCATTCATCGCGTCGTGAATTAATGTTAATGTATTTGTTTCCATTTAAAATCACATGAATTATACCGGAGCACGTACTTGACGCGTTCACAGCGACACGTGTGGCCCTGGATGGGAAACTTTGTCTTCTATGCGTGACCTCTAGCGGGGACATGGTATACATGTAGTTATTTGCCCACTTGTGGGTAAACAGACAATCGATGGCGTGGCTGAGAGGTTTAACGCGCTGAATCGTCCTCACCTGATGGTTGCGTAGTGGATTCGGTCCACACGCCTGCCACTTGGGCATACATGTTGACTTCACGTTCAGAAAATAGTGACACACTTTTTTTTCGCATATCCTTTACAGGACATCGCTGTCAACACCAGCATTTTACCGCGGTCCTTGACTTCTTGGCAAGATTACGCTCAGTAGTTTGCCATTGCTTTCTGAGCGGCCGTCTCACTTATCCCGTAAGTTACCAATGCGACTAGAACCGCTTCCATTTCTCGCTCGCTGCGTTACCCTACGTAGATAAACGGGATTACGGAGAAAGCCGTTTAACACTTAGGCCAGGGAGCCGGCAATGACAAACTACTAAACGTAAAATTGCCTTGAAAATCAGTATTAGACACTGGGGTGATTGCAACGTCCAGCAAAATATCTGCCAAAAAGAAAAAAAGAAAGAAAGAAAGAAAAAGAAAGAAAGAAAGAAAGAAAGACAGAAAGACAGAAAAGAAAGACAGAAAAGAAAGACAGAAAGAAAGAAAGAAAGAAAGTTGCTGAAGCCACACGCAATATGTTGAGGACACCCATCAGATTGTGGAGTCTGGTTAAGGGTGTCCATTTCTTTTTGTGTGTCGTCGGAACAAACCGACATCTACGAGGGGAAGTCAATAAGTAAGAAACAAATGGATGTAGAAAAATAACTAAATATGATAACAACTTGAAACCAATTTATTTTTATATATACCTTGTCCCTTTATTTCTCAACATAGTTTCCACCAACATTGATGCCTTTATCCCATCGTTTTATGAGTTCCCCCAAACTGGCTGCATAGAACTGCGTGCTCTGTTTTCTAAACCACGTTTTCACTTCACATTCAACTTCGGCGTCATTCGCGAAATGTCTCCCACCAAGGTGGGTTTTCAGTGGACCAAAAAGGTGGAAATCGCTAGGGACTAAGTCGGGGCTATAAGGAGGATGTTCCAGAGCTTCCCACCTTAGTTGGTTAATTTTCTCCTGAGTTAATCGAGCCGTGTGTGGTCTGACATTGTCATGAAGAAGCAACACTCCTCTAGTCAGCAGTACTAGAAATTTCATTCGATCGTGCACTATGCTGTATGCTGAACCATGTGAGCACCCTATTGCAGATGCTACAGAGTCTATCGTTACTCGCCTGTCACCTCTAATCGTCTCCTCCACCCTCTGCACGGATGCTTCTGTTGCAATCTCAACAGGACGACCAGATCGGATTTCATCAACAATTTTAGAGCGTCCTTGAGAAAATTTTTCTACCCAGCTATGCACCGCTTTACGGGACAAACATTTGTCAGCATAAACAGGAAGCATTTCCTTATGAATGTCCTTTGCAGGCAGTCCTTTTGCCCAACAAAACAACGCACAACAGCACGTTGCTCTTTGGTTGTGCACTCCGTAAGTACAGTCGCCATGTTGTTTATGCTATGCGCATGCGCATGAGACAAATAACGCCACCTGACGAACGGGAATATAAAGTTGGAAGTTGTAATCACCTAATGACACCTGTAGAAAACACCAACTACATTTACCTGCCATCCCACAGAACTGTGTGACGTACTTATTTACTCGCCCTCGTATGTTCGTGATCCGCCCGTTGTTGCTGGGCCCCATGGGAGAAATCAAAGAATAGTAAAACTAACCTACCACGCATGCCGTAAGAGGCGACTAAAGACGGTTGGCGTAGTACTGGCAACTTCAACCCATTGAAAACGTTACTGCAAAATTCAGCCAAGCGTTAACAAGTCCACAGTGGAGGGCTCGGTGTGAGTTGATTGAGGGTCATTCCGCTGGGAGACAAAAGGCTGCATCAGCAGCAGCAGCAGCAGAAGATGAAGAAGAAGAAGAAGACGAAGAAAGAAAGGAAGCAAGCAAGCCAGCCAGGTAGGCAGGCAGGCAGACAGAAAGCCAGCCAGCCAGCCAGCCAGCAAGCAAGAAAGCAAGAAAGAAAGAAAGTAAGAAAGTTCCTTAGCACATACTTTGATAACAAAGCGGGTCTAGATGATCACTAAAGCTGCATGACTGTCCTGATATGAATACGTAAAATAAATTATGGCCCTTGCTATTTAATTTATTATCCGTTGGTGTCATCATTGGGCAGAATTTCTTCTATACATGTAACATCGATGTCAGAGGTTATCATGGCCGAATGATAAAAGCGCTCGTTCTTAAGCATCCGGTGTGCTGATGCTGAGGTAAGGTAACCATCAACCGGTCAATTGGACTAAAATGTTGACTTCTCGTCCTTGACTTGGGGACGTAAATTACAAGTTCCTCTGAAGTCGGGGTAGGTTCGCCTGATGACGAGGGACATTATTAGGGAAAGCTAACCCACATGCAAAATTCAATTCAGTGCCACTAGAAGTAGTATTATGGACTACGCTTGAGTTCAAAGCGAGCGAGTGAGCGCCAAAAAAAAATAAAAAATAAAAACAAAATAAAATAAAAAACAAACAAACAAACAACAATATCGATGCCTACCTATACATAGATTGTCCCAGTGTTATCGGGTTGCATTTCTGCTTTGTATTTAAGAGAAAAAAAATTCTTTCCGATAAATAGTCGCGATTGTTTGAATTCCGATGTGTTCCTGGTGTTAGACACAGGGCAGACATACGGGCCGGAGATGGAAGACAACGAGGGTCGCTGTGGCTCCCCAGGAGACAAGACAAGGAAACCGGCGGAACACTGAGCAGTGTCTCAGACACAATAATCGCGTTAAATCCGGCCTCCGTTCTACGAGTAATTCAGCACCAGATTCTGGCGTTGCTAGAAGACATGGCCCTATCTGGTAGTGCACAAGCGATCGATATTTTTATCTGCCAGTTCCATCTTCTAGAAGTGGGCCTTGCACATCTGGCAGCCATAGAATAATACCTGGCTGCCAGCAGGGATGAGTTGCTAAGGAAGAAAAGTTGTGATAAAAGACAAGTCAAAAACGCGTTAGTATGGTTATATATTAGAGGCCACGCTGTTCATAATTTGTTTTATTCCTTTATGTAAAAGGAAAGTTATGGTGGTGTAGTGGTTAGTGCACTCGTCTACAAACATAGAGGTTTTCGGTTCGATTCCCAGTGGTGGCAGGGTTTAACTTTCTTTGACTGGATTCCGAGTTGCAGGCTGCGTATACTGTTTTTGCGATTATGCTCCTTAACACTGGGCAATATGTTAGTCCACCATGTCCTCTGTGCTACTCCACCATGTCGCATGTTCTACTCCACCATGTCACGTGTGCTACTCCACCATGTCGCATGTTCTACTCCACCATGTCCCGTGTGCTACTCCACCATGTCGCATGTTCTACTCCACCATGTCCCGTGTGCTACTCCACCATGTCGCATGTTCTACTCCACCATGTCCCGTGTGCTACTTCACCATGTCCCGTGTGCTACTTCACCATGTCCCATATGCTACTCCACCATGTCCCATATGCTACTCCACCATGTCACGTGTGCTACTCCACCATGTCCCGTGTGCTACACAACCATGTCCCGTGTGCCACTCCACCATGTCACGTGTGCTACTCCACCATGTCCCGTGTGCTACACAACCATGTCCCGTGTGCCACTCCACCATGTCCCGTGTTCTACTCCACCATGTCCCGTGTGCTACTCCACCATGTCCTGTGTCCTACACCACCATGTCACGTGTGCTACTTCACCATGTCCTGTGTCCTACACCACCATGTCACGTGTGCTACTCCACCATGTCCTGTGTCCTACACCACCATGTCACGTGTGCTACTTCACCATGTCCTGTGTCCTACACCACCATGTCACGTGTGCTACTCCACCATGTCCTGTGTCCTACACCACCATGTCACGTGTGCTACTCCACCATGTCCTGTGTCGTACACCACCATGTCACGTGTGCTACTCCACCATGTCCTGTGTCCTACACCACCATGTCACGTGTGCTACTTCACCATGTCCTGTGTCCTACACCACCATGTCACGTGTGCTACTCCACCATGTCCTGTGTCCTACACCACCATGTCACGTGTGCTACTTCACCATGCCATGTGCGCTAAGCGCTCATCATACCCTACCTACCCACTCTGCTTTGTTACTTTCATGTTATTTTTAAATTTTTACACTTATTTAATGCTTGCTACCGCTTCGACTGAACACCCCTCCCTACCTTGCCTATCATCAGGGACAGCGTGACATTGTTTTTATTTTGCTCTTACTAATAACGATCCACCCGCCTCGCTAGAAACTCGTCGCGCCCTGGGTGCTCCCCAGGAGAATATCCGTTCTCCCCACCCCGCTGCCTGCAACCAGTTTCAACTCTCAGCGTTCATCAGTCAAGCGCCAGTTTTAAAATTGAGTCATTCGTCTCCAACTGGTGTCGTTCTCCCGTTACACCCCTGCCTCATCCGTGCTTGCGTCTCATTTCTTGGCTCCGTTACATTTCTATTCTATATTGTTCTCATATTGTCTGCTTATGTTATGCGGGACACCCCTCCCTCTGTCTCTCTCTCTGTCTCTCTCTCTCTGTCTGTCTCTCTCTCTCCCTATCTCTCTTCCCCGCTCCCTTCTTTGTCAGTCATTCCGGTGGTTTACATTCCCCTCGGACCCCCCCCCCCCCCCCCCCTTAAAAAAACAAAACTAAATATCAATCTACTACTACTACTGCTGATACCACCACCACCATCACTACTACTACTACTACTACTACTACTACTACTACTACTACTACTACTACTACTACTACTACTACTACTACCACCACCACCACCACTACCACTACTACTACTACTACTACTACTACTACTACTACTACTACTACTACTACTACTACTACTACTACTATATTACTGGTGAGTGCACTGGACTGATTTTGCCTGAGCATTAGCTTTCCTTATTGTTAGTGTCCCTCGTCATCAGGCGAACCCACTCCGACACCTCGCCATCAGGCTAGTCCACACCACCATCACCACTACTACTACTACTGCTAGTGCTGCTGCTGCTGCTGCTGCTACTACTACTACTACTACTACTACTACTACTACTACTACTACTACTACTACTACTACTACTACTACTACTACTACTACTACTATTACTACTACTACTACTACTACTTCTACTACTACTACTACTACTACTACTACTACTACTACTACTACTACTACTACTACTACTACTACTACTACTACTACTACTACTAATACTAGTGAGTGCACTGAATTGATTTTACGTGAGGGTTAGCTTTCACTATTACTAGTGATCCTAGGCACCAGGCGAGCCCATTCCGACTGTGATGGGACCTTAGTAATTTACACCCCCAAGTCAAGAAGCCACCATTTTAGCTTACCAGTGTGTGGAATACACCGCAAGGTACTATATTGGCAGTAAATGACAGTGTGTGGAATGATCTTTATGCTGCAATTTCATGTAAAATGAAGCATTTACTTTGCTGTGAATCAGAGATTACTTGATTGTTGAAGGAATGTGCACAATATGCCACTAGGTTTGCGTCGTCAGTTATGTCTGTTAAAATAAACTTCATTAATTCGTTCTATCTTGTGTCCATCGGTTTGCTTCTTTCTCTCTCTGTCTATTCGCTATCTTGTTAGTTGTTATATATAATTGTCTCTACCCAGATTGAGAGCAAGTTAATTCTCTCTCCCTCTCTTCTCTCTCCCTCCCAAGTGTCTGCCTCCCTCCCAAGTGTCTCCTTTATTTGCATTCTGACGCAACCATGCAACCACTCGTTCGTCCAATCCAAATTGCTCCACTCTCATTCCAGGGTAATGTTTAACTTGATACCCTCCCTTTTCCTACCCCGCCCATTTCTTCCACTAACTCATCCCTCCTCGTTGTTTTTTTTTTTTTATTACACAAGCAGCGTCACTATTTGTGAATGAGTCACACCAACTTTATCGCCATTATTTCCAGCTTGGGTCAATTTATTCCCTACTCCCTTTTCTTAAATGTTCTGTCTCACTTCTATTAAATCATCGGACTTGTTTTGTGGACCTGTGTGATCGGAACAGTCTTTTGGAAACGTGAGAGAATTTGGTATTGTTCTTAGTCATTGAAAGATATGTTGCTGTTGCTACTGCGATTGGTTTGAGTTGTGGTTTGGTTATTGGAAGGGACGGGGGAGGGGAAAAATGTGCGTGTGTTGATTTGTGGATCGGTGACTGGAAAAGATTTGTGGGAGGGGGGTGGTGAGGTGGGGGGAGATTGTTGCTTCTTTGTCTGTCTGTTGGCTATTTTGTTAGTTGTCATCGGTGAGGGTCAGCTTCATTATGATGTGACCTCTTATATGTGCGGCCTCTGGCCGAACAGTGGGCAAGTATTTTGTTTGTAACAAGTTGTTGGTGTGGTATGGTGGTTGATGGTGATAGGAAGGTAGAACTAGATGTCTTATATTGGCTTTAGTATTGTTGGTTGTGAAGGTTGTAGATCAGGTTTTAGCTGTATTGCACATTGTGACTGTAGGCCGTCATAATCATTTGTATGTTTGTTGACATAGATAGGTAAGTAGATAGACCTGTGGATGTCTTGTATGTTTGTTAGGATGGCTGTCCATGGTTGTTGATTGTATAGAGAACTAGAATGAAAGGCACAGATAAATGTCTGAATTTTAGTTCTTTGGTTGTTAAAATACTTGTCCTTTGTTCGGCCAAAAGCAGCAAGTTACATGTTGATATGAGGAGCCTGTCGGCTTTCCTTTCTCCGTTTCCTTACTCAACTACCCCCCGCCCCCCCCCCACCCAAAAAAAAAGACTTTTCAGCTCTACATTGTGCGACTGCTACTGCGACATACCTATGTATCACTTAACTCAGTGGTTCTCAACCGGTGGGGAATTGTAAGGTTTCCAGGGGGGGGGGGGGTATTAAGATTATTTCAAGATCGCGTTAACACAAGAACCGATTACTTAATATTGTTTTCCCCTTCATACTTTACGGTTCTGTACGTCCCACCCTTCTAAAATTCATTTTATAAAGTAAGTAGGCCCACAAATCACGTTTTATGTGGACGTCTAGACTTGTTTTAGTATGTGCTATTAAATTTAGCTTCCATTATTACGTATACTGTGTAAAAGGGGGGGGGGGGCTTTAGGTAGGAAATACAAAGGGGAGGGGGGGTGGCATTCTGAAAATATGGTGAAGGGTAGCACGGCCAAATTTTTAGGTTTGAAATACGAAAGGTGGGGGGGGGGGGGGGTGACGTTCTGAAAATATGGTGAAGGGGGGCACGGGCCAAAAAAAGGCAGAGAACCACTGACTTAACTAATACAGTGCCGAAGGATAATATATCGCCACATCCACATGTGACATCCCATTTGGACAGAAGGGCGATTTATTTCGTTTCGTAATACCCTTCGTAATTTCAATGCCCAGTGAGCTGAAGTGTACAGCATAATACTTGTTTATTTGATAGTGTACTGTGTTTGGTCCAAACCTACTTTTTGTTCATTGACTAAATCAGTTAAATTGTTTATTAGAAACAGTCTAGTTGCCCAACTGTCTCCAAGAACATGGCTGTTCTTACAATACCTACTTTCTATGTGGACACTGGGTTGGAGTATGTTGACAGTCATAAGAACTGTCATTTACTGCCAGTTTAGTACCCTGCGGTGTGTGGCAGGGGGGTCTTGAGGAATTAAGGCCGCCCGGTTATTGCAGTCGTTGCCAACTGTGCAGGTTAGAGGTTTCTTTTTGCCCTGGACAGAAAAAAACAAAAAACACTGAAATGCCGAAAACCCTGGAGGGCACATGAGTCCGAACCCCCTAAGCCAAATCCAGCCAGTTCACATGTGCAGTGCTGAATCACGACCTGGTGGCATCCCAATATGTATTTCTCTGGGGATGTGAACAATTGTCCATGTCCTTTGTAGGACGTGGCGACCAACCACAGGTTGATTTTCCGTGCAATTTTATGTTTAGTAGTGTGCAAGTACTTTCTGAACGAGCAGTCAACGCTTAAGTAGAATGGAATAAACCCACTACCCCACCATCAGCGCACATGCAGTTTCTATGCGGTCGCGTTAAACCTCTTATCCACGCTGACCTCTTAAAAGTTTACATATCCTTTGCGGGGCGTTGCAGTCAACCCCAGCTTGAGTTTCTATTTGTGTTTCAAAGTTGCATTCAGTGGTTTGCCATTGGTTTCCGAAGTGCAAGTATCCGTCATACAGAATCCACTGGTTTGTGAGTCGGTGTGGAGAGGGCATTTATGACACTAACCTCTCTCGGATAGACGGATAGACGCAATACTTTTTTCAGGGCTCAAACAACATGAATGGAAGTCCACTAGACTTATGAGTTGCAGTCCAGTCTTCCAGATGATCCACCAACCACCCATGGACATTTCCATCTGACGGCTTTCAACCACAGTTCAAGAAGTGAATGAGTTTTGATAGAATGTTACAGCGTTTATTTTTCGTGGTGTCCATACTTTTAGCTTCCCCATGAGTACATGTCCTCAACCATCTGACACCAAGCCCTCAGTAATCTTTCCTATCTCTTGTAATTCTTTCCATTATTTTATATTATTTAGTTCAGTTTGTTTGTTATTCTGCAGGCAAATCGAGCATTCTTTGCTGACGTGGCAACTTCTGCAACTTGCCTTATTCCAGATGTATTAATGTTACCTTTCCTCCTGAATAAACTAGGTAGGCCAAAAGGAGATCATGCTGCATAGGCAACACAAGGTCTCTACAGTTCAGCCCAGGGTTTGTGCTATGGAGAGGTATAACTCCATCCCTGATCCCCGCCATGGGTTGTAATTATTCTATCTTTTTTGAAGCACAATGTAACAAATTGTCGTCTGTCGAGACGACAAAGTGACAGTAAATAATTTATTAATAACCCATTGATAGTTTCTATTGCAATAATAATTTTATTTCATTTTTTTTCCTTCCAGTTATCCACGGGCTGGAGGGAGGTCTGATGATGTATCTCATGGCAATGAAAGTATGTCATTTGTTCCAGTTCTCTCTCATTTAATCATTTAATTTGACAACCAACCATCCAACTGCATTATTGCTTTGTTCCTTTCATTTCACTGTCCTCATTTTCATAATAAGCATGCGGATGCACCATGTGCCAAACGATCAGACAGTTGTTGTTGAAGATGCTGTTTCTACTGACAGTGTAATTTTGTGTGGAAAAAGTCCATGTACTGGCTTTGTTTAAAAACAAATGTTAGTTATGTTAAGTCAATAAAAGATGCAAGTGTGTTATCCTGTGGAAATTTACCCCCTCCATCTCTCTCTCTGTCTCCATCTCTCTCTATCTCTCTCCATCTCTCTCTATCTCTCTCTGTCTCACTCACTCACTCACTCACTCACTCTGTCTGTCTGTCTGTCTGTCTGTCTGTCTGTCTGTCTGTCTGTCTGTCTGTCTGTCTGTCTGTCTGTCTCTTTCCATCTTCCTTTCTTCCAAGACTCTCTTTTCCTTTCTTCCATCCTTCCTTCATTGACTCTCTCTCTCTCCCTTTCTTCCATCCTTCCTTCATTGACACACACTCTCTCCTAACATTCCTTCTTTTACTCTCTCCCTCTTCCTTTCTTCCTTCCTGGACTCTTTCTCATCCTTTCTTTCTTGACTCTCCCTCATTCTTACTTCCTTCATTGATTCCATCTCTTCCTTTCTTCCATCCTTCCTTCCTTGACTCCCCCTCTCCCCATCCATCCTTCCTTGACTCTCTCCCTCTTTCTTCCATTCTTCCTTGACTCTCTCTCATCCTTTCTTCCTTGACTCTCACTCTTCTTTTCTTCCAACCTTCCTTCTTTGACTCTCTCTGTCTCTCTGTCTCTGTCTGTCTGTCTGTCTCTCTCTCTCTCCCTCTCTCTCTCTCTCTCTCTCTCTCTCTCTCTCTCTCTCTCTCTCTCTCTCTCTCTTTCTCTCTCCCTCCCTCCCTGTCCTTCCTTCCTTGACTCTCACTCTTCCTTTCTTCCATCTTTTCTTTCTTGATTCTCTCCTTTCTTGATTCTCTCCCTCTCCCTCCCTCAACTCACATCTCTTATTGATTCTGTAACCTAAGTTAAACATGTGACACCAGGCAGGAGTCAGTAAGACTTGACTGAAGTTGATAGCTTCACATTGAAAAGATTATGACCAAACTTGAATATAATGACATCTTTGACTTAGGCATGCATTTTGATGGAACTTTGAAATCAAAATACCTGATCTTAAACTTGTAAATGAACGTTGAAGTGTCTTTCTTGTATTAATATGTGTTTGAATAGTTTGGGATGGGCATCAGAGCTGGACTAATGATATGACATACAATGCACAGAGAGCAGAAGTTATGACAAATAGTGTACAGAAAATAGATGTTGTGATATACAGTAGTAGACACCTTTCAGTCTTGACAGACTAAAGTATGTGAGTGGAATGTGGCCAATATTCCATCACAATGTCTGGGCAGAGCTTCAGAGATCATGTGATGCCCAAACGACATGACCCCTCCCTCGGCCTAGTCTTGTGTATTCCAGAGGAATGGGTAACCAATACGTCTGGCACAAGGTAGGCTGCAGACGCTGGCGGCTCAGCGTCAATCCACCGAGACCTCACCACCACGAGCCGGTGGCGAGTTATGGCCAGACCCTGACACCCAAGGGACCCGGCTTAGAGACGTTCAGCCATGTCCCACAGGTGAGGGCCTTGTACGAGCCCGGACCATGAGGGCGCGCACATCTGTCAATCACAAGTGTCCGGACCTGTGTAAAGCGTGCACTATCGTCAGACTCCCCACCTGACTTATAGCGGTCCCCGCGACCAGCGGGAATAGGTCCGCCATAGCTACCGCAGGAGATATTGCCTGTCTATTTGCAAGCAAATCTCCCATACTTCCACTGTGCGGATCTCGCGACCAGCGAGAATAGGCCCGCCGGAGATTTGCTCGTCTGCTGCGAACAAATCTCTACCGAGAGACTGAATAAGTAAAGAAACGATAAAAGTAGTGGTATTTAAATTGCGCTTGCGCTCCCACCTATGCTACACCCTTCATGTGTCTTCACAAAGTCGGACTAGAGTCAAGCTCAACAGGGTCTTCTTTCCCCGCTGATTCTACCAAGCCCGTTCCCTTGATATACAGTGTACAGGAAATAAAGATTATGACAAGCAGTATACAGGAAATATGTTATAAAAATATGTTAAGACAAATGGTGTACAGGAAACACAAGATATGACAAACAGTGTACAGGAAAGTTAAGACAGATTGTGCACAGGAAATAAAAGTTAGACCATATAGTGTACAAGAAATGTAAGCTATGACAAATAGTGTACATGAAATAGAAGTCATGACAAACAGTGTAAAGAAAATAGAAGTTACGACAAATAGTTTACAGGAAATAGAAGATAATGACAAACAGTGTTCAGGAAATAGAAGTTATGACATGTACAGGAAATACAAGTTATGACAAGTAGTGTACAGAAAATTGAAGTTATGACAATTAATGTACAAGAAATATAGGTTGTGACAAATAGTGTAAGGAAATATAGGATATGACAAGTAGTGTACAGGAAATATAGGTTATGCCAAATAGTGTACAAGAAATATAAAAATATGACAAGTAGTGTACAGGAAATATAGGTTATGCCAAGTAGTGTACAGGAAATACAGGGTAATGCAAGTAAGTATAAGTATATTGGGATATATAGTAAAATATATATTGAGATTTAATAATGTATCATTATTATTTCAGATAGTGCATTCTCTTTGTTTGTTCATGTGTTCCAAAGTATTCACATCAAGTTTCTAATTATCTTCATAGGAATGTGTAGGGTTATCCTGATCTATTTCATATTGTTTAGGCTATATATTCTTTCAGTTTCTGCATTTGAATTTCAAACTCTTTCACTAATTTGTATTCTTCCTAGTTGTAAACTGAATTCAGTATCTGTGAAGCAGACATCTGTTTAACATTTTTATTTTGGCAGTCTAAAAATACATTATTTGATATTGTATTGACATTTTATTTTGCTATTTTGGCATGACAGAGTTTTAATTAGGAAATACTCCGTGGATGTGCAAACTTAACACATCTTTTTCATGTTTGTTTTGTGTTAACTTATGTGAGCATATTTCCTAGGGTTTAGAAGTACCTGACAAGTGATTTAGTTATGTGCACATTGTCCTGATGTGGTGGGCAACAGCCTGTGTTGTACCTCACTGGAGATCACACATCAGTTGTGATAGTGTGCAATGCTACATCTAAGCCGTGTAGTGTTGTGAGAAAATTAATGGTTACTTTGTGAGTCACTACCTTTAAATTTGTGAGCGGAGCCTACATATGACAATGACATACATTTCATTGTTATATGTTTGTTCAGGACACTCTGGTATGGTTAAAAATGAACAGGCAGACAGATTGGGTGGTGCCGCATCATTAAGGAATGATTTGATGCATGATAATGCAGATGTGGTGAAAGCCCTCTGAGAGAATGTGATTAATGCAGAAGAACAGACTATCATGGTCTAAAGAGAATGCAGCAGCAAGGAGTGGTCAGAGGATCTGGTCGACAGTCGTCACTCAGAGGTAAAGCAAGATGGACATACAATCAGATTGCAGCGGGCACTATTAGTATTGGAACTCTACGCTGGCTGTTGAAGATAAGAACTAAGTGCTTATGGGAATGCCCGGAGCGCAGGGATGTAGGTTCTTGACTCAATGCAACTCAACTTAGCAGGGGATGTTGGAAAGAGAGAGATTCATGGTTGAGAGTTTACATTGCCCACCTCAGGCTCAGAAGGGACTGGGTTCGATCCCAGCCTAGGGTTCTGAATGTGTCCAAGAGCCATGGGTATCTAATAATAACACAAGTTCCCTGATGTCTAGGCTGGTGAAATCACAGATACCCAGCCTTCCTGGATATGGGTGAAGAAAGAAAAACCCACTCACAAGTTAAACATCAAATAGTAGTTGGCAATTACATTGAGTAGACTGAAGTGGCCTCCCTGACAAAATTGTTAGTTTAAAAAAGACCTACCCATGAGTATATAGAGTCCATGACTTTGGATGGGATCAGTCTAGAAGAAGCAAGGTGTACACAAATGTATGCTGAAATAGGACAAGCTGACCTACATGCATAACTAGATGTGTGATACAGGACCCTTGGAAACAGGAAGATGATGATGTTTGCTCCTCTGTTGAGCCAGAATTATGTGGTCTAGGTGTTAAGAATGTGTGTCTGAGTGTTAGCACAGCTCAGAAGAAGTACTGATTGAAGGTAGCTGCTCCTCCATGATGATGTTCAGCAGTGTAAATTAACATGGGTTGATAAACAGAACAGTTATATTATATAGTGTAAATTAACTCTGGTTAAACAAATAGAAAAGTAGAAGTGTTCTGCAGTGTAAATCGAACATGGGTTAAAAAATAGAAAAGTTATATTCTATAGTGCTGGTCTCCCTGGCTGAGGGGTTAGCAGCTTTCTCCGTAATCCCGAATACTCTCATGGTTGATGTGAGCGCACGAGAATTGGAAGCGGTTCAAGTCGCGCCAGTGACTTATGAGAGTATGGCGTGCTGATGAGCGTAATCTAGCCTAGGAATCAACATACAGCTGAAAGATGCTGATGTTGACCGCAATATCCTGAAACAGGATGGAAACGCGGAAAAAAAAATAATTCTGTAGTGTAAATTAAGATGAGTTAAAAATAATAAGAAAAGTAGGTGTTCCTTGCAGTGTAAATTAACATGGGTTAAAATAGAAACATGTCCAATAGTGTAAATTAACATGGTTAAATAAAATGGAAAGTGAAGGCATTCTGCAGTATAAACTAATATGCTTTAAATTAAAAGTTTGATGCTTGATAATGAAGTAAATTAAAATGATTTAAAAAAGGGTGAAAATCTAGTCAACAAGTATAATTTTAGCCAACAATTTACATATAACATAATTTAAGTTTACTTTGGGAATATTAAATTAAATGTATAAAAATATGCATTATTGTCTTTCCCTATTTACATGCATTCTTGCTTCTTACTGACATGCTAGTGATGCATGCCGTCCTGGTTCTTGCCTTCCTGTTGTTCCCTGCTTGCTGTCACCACCTCCGTACCTCTGTGCCTTGTGTGCCCAATGATAACTTTGCTTGTTGATGCTGATGATGACCTTATTTCTGCTTCCTTGTGACCTTTGAATGGCAGGGATATCAGACTATGCCGAGATTGTGGAAGATGAAGATGATTATAGCACACCCGATGGTAAGAGACTTTCAGATTTCTGTATTGTAATGTTCTTTAGTTGTGGGCAGTTGTGGTAGTGTAGTGGCTAGCTACAAGGGTTCAAATCTTTTGAGGTGGGACTTGTTTGATGGCCATATGGTTCCATAGTCCACTCAGCCTCATAAAATTGGGTATCAACAAATATTAAGGAAGGTAAAGTGTCTGGCATGACATTGAGCACATACCTTCTGGTGGGTCATTTGATGGAATAAAATATCAACCCAGCAGCAGATCCCTACTATGCCATGCAGACATGGGAATGGGGTTCTTTACCTACGCTGTAGTTGAGAGAAAATGGGAAAATTGAATGCAGCATTTTCCTCATCAAATGATTATTGAGAGGTAGAAAATTGCTCAAACTCATGTTTCCACTGCAGGGCTGATATAGAAGAAATAGATGTGCAACTTTGATAGAATATAACATAGCTTGCCCTGTTGCCGCTGCATACCAAATGTCTTCTTGTGAGTGAAATCCAATCTTTTTCAGCAATAGTTTCAGCTTAGGGAACATACTAAAAGCGCAGAAAAGTAGGAAGCCTGATGAACGAGCGGAATATTGTTTGACCAGAAAAGATGCAAAGAATAGATGCATACTTTCTTATGATGAATCTGCCAAGTTGCTGTTACCATGTCCATTCATTTGCATTTTCACATCTGACAAGTCTACAAAGAGTTAGTTAAGAAAATATACTCCAGAGATAGATGACAGGCATGAGAAGAGGATCAGCACACCTGCAGGACACCTTAGCTTGTTATCAAGGCAACATGTTACTCCTTGACCTCTCAATCCCAAGAGTTTGTGTGTTTAACATAAGATGATTAAGGAGTTGCATTCCTTGCTGAGTTCAGGACTGGTCACCAGTGTCATAATGCAAGTCAATCTAATTATAGTGTGGCTGTATGTATATCTTGTGGAGTTGCCACAATAACAAATATCAGTAGATGAAAAGCTTAACTTGTGCAGATTGTATATGTGGTGTGAACATAACATCAGCATTTTGTCCTTTAGATAACAGGTCGGACACTGTGTACGTGTGTAACATTCTGCCAGTGTGAGATAACAACTAGGATTTATGCTACATACATGTATATTTCCATTGATACACTTGTATACTTGGAGAATTTGAATCTCTTATTTTAGCTCACTCTTTCCTTACTTCGTGCTCATTTTTAGTTGAAAATAATATTTGTAATGACTGAGGTCTGGTGTCTAATACCTTTATTCACCATAACTTTAGCCAGAAACAATGTTCTTTTTTTTTTGGTTTTATTATTAAAATACTTAAGTAAATCAACATTGTGTTGGGGTTGACAGCAACTCCCTGGAAAGGACATACAACGTGAATTTTTCTCCTGAAAAAAAATAATTAGTATTGGCATCTGGTTTCCTATTCCAAATTTTGTTTGTTTGCATAGCAGATGTGTTGGTGTTGTGGTGAGGACATTATGTGCCAAGGGCATGAGAGTGGTTGAACCAGCTCTTGTTACTGGCTACGGGAGGGAAAGACTATGTCTGTGTGCATTCATGCCTACACAAATGCAATGGTCCCAACACTTCACATATTCACAGCAAGTTCCTGCTATGGGACTTATGTGTTGTTTTTGTTGCTAATGATGACAATATTGTTGAACTATTGTAGGTGTACATTTCTTTTTGAACAACTGGAGTAGAGCATAGAAGCATTTGCAGGTCATTCTTGCATGTTGTTTTTGTTTTATGTTTTTGACTAATGGTAGATTGTTTTGATTCCGATTTTGGTTTTATTTCCTTTCCACTTTTATGTACTGACATACGTTACTTGCTTTGTGGTTCTGGTCTGGTCTGGTCTGATCCATTCTCAGGCATTTTTACCTACATTACAACAGATGAAAAAAAAAAGATATTTTGGCACATGTGTAAAAAAAAATAGAGTCAAGGAATTTGAAAGAGTCAAGGAAGACAGGAGGGAAACAGAAACAGTACAAGTTGAACATAACTTACGAACGAACGAACGAACGAACATACTTTATTACGCCAATTATATGGGGGGTGGGTGAGGGGGGAAAGACAGCAATATAACTATATTCCTAGATATTGGTTAGCGCTCATAGAAGATAAAGGAAAATGGTGGGTAAAGTGAACACTTATGCAAACAAAACATTGTAAGCCACATGTCTAATGGATTTAACCCATCAACTCTGAATCGTGTCTCACCTCCAGTGTGACACGATAACTTTAAATGTATTTTTCTTAGTTATTTTATTGCTTCAGAGGTGCCCCCTTTGATCTGAAATTTATCGGATACTTGTCATAATCTTCAGTTTTTTATATCATTGTCATTTGGATACATATTTTTTTTAATTAACACATTCTGTGTCAGTGGTGAATCTCTGATGTAAGTGGTGTCATTTATTGTCAAAGAGCAGATTAAAATTTGTATAACTGTTCTGAAATAATAAACTGTTTTAGATGATAGTCTGGGGTCTTCATGGCAAAGTGATCAAACCACCTGTTCAAGCCATCTGAAGGTTGTGGGTTTGTTTTCAAATGGCTTCACTCAGACCACTAGTTCAGTTTTTTCAGAGACTCCTGGGGATCATCACTGGAGCTATGGAGCTCATGCTTTGTGCAATGCTCTCAGCAGATGGCATGCTGTTCTGCACGCAGAGACAGAGCCAGATGTTTTAAAACCTGCTGCAATGCTCCTCTCATCTTGAACCTTCTACCCTTTAGGTGCTAGACATCACTTGTTCCACTGTTGTCAGTGATATATATGCAGCTTTGATAGAAAGCAACAGATCATGTAGAATGGAGAATGGAGCAGCAAATTGTATCACCTTTATTGCTGCAGTCTTGTAGTGTCAATTACATGTTCTTGCTGAGAGAGTTTTGTTAAAGACTGGATGGTATACATCTTGCTCTGCCAGTTGCTTCACTATCAGCTGACAGTGTTAATACTAATAGAAAACACACTGAATTGCACTAAAGAATCAGAAGATGAAAAGAGGGAATATAATTGATCATTGCCTCTCATGCACAAACTTATGCAAACTAATCTTCAAAAATGCAAAGATTGTGTGCAATGTTGTGGATGCCTATAAGAAAAAGTTTTGTGAGGAGGAGAGATGACACAACATAATGTGGGTTCATGAAATGTGGAAGTTGAGTGATTCTGTTGTAAATTAATTAGATAGAATTTTTCAAGCGAACAGCCAGAAATCAATACTACAGCAACAGAGCAAAATCTGAATGATAGAGGACAATATAAATGTGATCATAAATTTAATGAAAGTTTTCAAGCAGAAATTAACATGGTGAAATTTTAGTACAGGGAGTCATAAGTATATTTGCCATAGTTTTTATGTATTTTTTTGGTGTCTGTTGTCCTGTGTATACATATCAGATGAAGATGATAATAATTTCATCGAAACATTGTTAAAAAAGTATTGGACCTTTGGCCAGGAAAAACAGTACAATTACCTGGAAACTCTAATCCCTTCAAAGCACTCCCCTTGGGACTGTAACACTGTTCCTAGTGGTCCTGCCGTTGTTGGAAGCATTTCAAGGAGGCCTGTTTGGCAGTGGAATACAGCAAGGTCATTGTGTTCTGCATATCTTCTCATGACTCCAATTGGGTCTCTCTCAGTAGCATTTTCTGCTTGAGGAACAGTAAAAATTCACAAAGAGCCATATCATGGGAGTAGGGAGTCTGATGAACCAGAGGAATATTGCGTTTTTCCAGAAGGTCTGAATTGGTTGTGAAGAATGGGCAACTGCATTACCATGATGGAGCTGCCAAGTTTCTATTACCCACAAATCCACTCGTTTGTGTCACACGATCATGAAGGTGATTCTTCACATCTGATTCATTGTTCTTGAACAGACCTTGTATATACAAATTCAAGGATAATAATTGTCATACCTGGGCTTGGATGTAATTAACTTGGAAAAAATCCATTGAAAATATATCTTGAAACTGGAATGAAATGGTGGCATTCTATTAATGTCGCATGATTTCAACAGAAGGAAATTGTGATGTTTTAATTGTTTAGTGTGTTCTTAACAATTTATTTTGAGGACCATTGTACACACCTAAAGGCATTTTGTGCATATGGTGCTAGCCCCATATTTGTATAGACAATGGGAAATCAATGGGTGATGTGGTAAATATCTCACTGGCAGCCTCTACTTCCCAGCACATGACCTGGTACCCATTTTAAGCTGGGTAGATTGCATGTTAAAGATCTATTTAAATTGGCCTTGATGGATTCACACACATGATCACCGGGTCGGCAGGCAAGCATACTAGCCACTGAGCCTCCCCTACTTAATAGTAAAGGTAATAGTTTATTTTATGCAGTGTGTGATCTACAGAATTAAATGTTGCATTCATCAGCATTGAAAGGTTGCTGAACAGATACAACCTAATGGTGAAATGTATGGCCAACAGAATAAATCAGTAATTTGTTTATTTGCAATGTTTGCTTGCTTATCAAGGTGGTGTTGCAAGGGCAGCCCCTGCTAGTGGTACTATTGTGTTCTATCTAGCCTGGCTCTGGGGTAAACTACTTCTCACAGTAGGGGTGGCAGATAGTTTATGGGACATTATATGCTAGGAAAAGCGGGTGAGAAAAGGAATAAATCACTCCACCTCACATTGTGATCTAGTATATGTGAATGTCTGACACTTGACACCTCGGTGGCTTTCTCCATGGGATGACCGTACCTGCTTTTATATGCTTAGTGTATGTCAAGCATAGACAACTTGGCAACACTGGGAACAACAACAACAACAAAAACAACAACACATCAAAGATTGGGTTCCAAATGTTGCTGTATGTAGCCGAGGCGCGGTGTTGGGGTGAGCGCCCAACATTGCTCAAATACCTCAATGGCTCGTGAATACATAACCTATGCAGCAAAAGTCCAACTCCTGGCCTTCACGTGGCGGACCTGTTTAAACTAACAGGAGAAGGGGCGACGGCAAGTCTCTGGCGCCGGAAAATAACCAGTATGCTCTAGATGTGTATGCACGTACATGCATGCGCAGACAGGTGTGTGCGCGCGTACACATCTACACTCGAGTGAGACCACAGTCTGCTCTAGCAAAGAAAGGTGCTGAAGACGGAGGCAACCAGCCAAGAGGCGCACCACAGAAATCAGGATGCCACGCAATCACGCAAAATGGAATATGTCGACTACTGCTAATTACAGCAATGGTACTCAACCTGTGGTGCTACTAACAGATGCAAAATCAGTACTCGAGGCGCTCCTCTCTGGGAAATTGCCAGTACTAATGACACTACTTTCTGAACTTAGCAGTCAGCATAAAGTCACCATACAGTGGATACCATCCCACTGTGGAGTACCCGGAAACGACAGAGCTGATCAATTGGCTAAGGAAGGAGCCAAAGAGGAACAGCCTGATGTGCCCGTTACATACCACCAAAAGAAAAGAATGATCAAATCAGTCAGAAAGCCACCAAAACCTGCTCAAGATGACTACCACATTATGGACAGACCAGAACAAGTCATTATTCTGCGCCTCAGAACAGGACACAATAGATTACGCAACCACATGTATACAAAATTCAAGATTGGTGAAACAGCCATGTGCACATGTGGATTGGCGTCGCAGACAGCAGAGCACATACTCCAAGACTGCCCAAAATATAACATATCTAGGCAAACCTTCTGGCCTAGAGAGACGACAGTGGAAGATAAACTCTATGGACCACTGTGTGAACTGAAAAAAAAACAGTTCAATTCATGCAAGAGACGACATTGCAGATATAGACATATTTCAAGCGAACGAAAGAAGAAGAAGAACATCAAAGATTGGCAATTAGAGTTATAGTTAGTTAGTTAGTTAGTTATCAGTTGGGGTATCTTCGTTGCACTCCGGACATGTCCATAGGTGCTCAGATCCTCCCCCCAGCATATGCATCAGCGTCCGGTGGCTAATAGTGCCAGTTCTGTGTTGGTTGACGAGGCGCTTTGTTTTCCCGATGTACCTCTCGCGTCTGGCTGTGCCGATTCTTACTCCCAGGTCTTTCATCCTGGAAAGCGATGTGGAATCACTGGCGTCAAAATCCTCTGTTCTCGCCATATCTTTAAGGGCGTTAATAACATCGGCACTATCCATGGGCTGGCCATCTACAGGGGGTGCAGAGCCAGCCAATTTATCAGCTCGTTCATTTCCCTCGACTCCCGCATGTCCCGGGACGAAGATGAAGGTGACTTTGCGGACAACAGACTTCCGCAGCGACTCAGTCCACTGTCTACGTACAGATCCAGCTTCGACCTTCTGAATCATGCTCATTGAATCACTTAGTACACACACGTTGGTATAATGCTGTGATTCCAGCCATATGAAAGCCTGTGTAACTGCCATCACCTCCATCGTCATGCTGCTCGTGGTCATGGAGTGGGCACCACTGGATTCTTGAACGGTTAGAGTTATATTGTTGTTTAATTAGCTGTATTCCGAGGATGTTTAACAAAATTAAGTAACACTATTATCAAGAAGCAAAGTCATTATATATTGTATGTCTTTATTCAAAGTACAGTCATTCATATTTTTTTCATGATGAACTGTGTGGTCAGTATATGTTGTTTGTCTTTATTCAAAGCACAGTCATTCTCTGAATCCTTTCTAGGAAAACACAAAGGACGCAGTGTCCGTAGGAAATGTAAGTTCACTTCAGGTCAACTAGTGGCTAACACCTGCACTGAATGATGATTCATGAAAGCATGTTGGATGACAAACTAGCCGATAATGTATGGGCAATGTTCTTGTAGAAATAGATAGACCTGGTCATTGCATTAGGTGCACTCGTGTTGCACTGGAAGTTTCTAAACTGCCTGTCATTTTCCTCATGTTTTATAAGTTAACTTGCTTGCTGTCTTTCTGAGCATTTGATGACTAGTTACAAGGTGTGGTAGGGTGCCAGTTGTTTCATATACACAAGCATGTTGTTTGTTGGATTTTTGTTTGTTGTACGCTTGCTTTGAACTCAAGCGTAGTCCATACACATGTTACTTCTGATGCACTGGACTGATTTTTGCGAGTGGATTAGCTTTCCTTATTACCAGTGTCTCTCACCATCAGCTGAAGCCACTCTGACTTCTGAGGTACTTGTAATTTACACCCTCAAGACAAGGACAAGAAGTCGACATTTTAGCCCAACTGACCAATGAAGGTGTTGAAGACGCTACCTGTTCCTGCCTGCTTACTAATATTCTTGTGTGATGTATGGGAGGAGACTGGAGCACTTCTGTGTGCTGTGAAAGTAATCCTTTGCAAACCAAACTAAAACATACTAACTGTCCACTTTATTTACCGTATGTAGCACATATTGAACGAAACTATGATATATTTTTTATCAGGCTATTGAGTCTCTTTTACACATCACTCCATCATAAATCTAGCAATGTGATTGATGTAAACTTATTCTTGATAAATGAATGTGGTAGTCTTCCCTTGTGTTCCACACTTACTGTAGAGATTTAAGTTATCTAAATATTCTGTAAGGATAACTTAATTTTTTCTTTGAAGTTCCTACTCTCCATGATTTTTAAATAGAGCGGGATACAGAAGGGGATCTTGAACATGCACAGCATGTATATAGGACCTCTGTTTTGTGTGTATCTGAGTTATATGAACACATTACATATGAAGTTCTGCAACTGGTAAGATTAATGGAGTCAGAAATGGAGGACATCAAATGCATCATGGCATGAAAAATGTGAACTTATTAACTTTAAACTTGACACAGTGTGAACATATTCATTTTAAACTTAGCACAGTGCAAACATATTCACTTTAAACTCAGCACATCCTAATCATACTAACTCTAAACTCAGCACAGGTGAACATATTAACCCTAAACTCAGCACAGTGTGAACATGTTAAATCTAAATTAACACAGTGAACATATTAACTTTAAACCCAGCACAATATGAATGTGTTAATTCCAAATTCTGCACTTTGTTCAGTTAACTTTAAACTCAGATACAGCACAGTTCTAACATGTCAACATTAACTACACTAAACCCTGAACAGTGTCAATATTAATTCTGTTTGAATACCAGCAAGTATAAGCTAACATGTTGAGTGACTCGACTGACTTGCATGAACCCTGTTGAATACACACATTTCTGCTATGAGAATGTGTTCTGACTCTTCGACTTGGAAGTTCAGCATGTCAAACAATAGAATCTGCCGGTATCAATGCATGTGCATGATATAGTTCACCAGTAACTATACAAACGGCATGTGTTGAAGAAACTGCATTTTGTATTTACATAACACAGCATTGCATTTTATCGATGGGTGATCCTGCAACCTGCAATAGTATTGTTAGAGTGGTATACTTTTCTTCTAAGTATTATGAATACTGTTTCTCTCTGGTGATATTAATGAAAACAGGATTGTATTGTAATTATGCCAAACTGTAATACATGTATTAAAATAATATATATACTCATATATTATATTAATTTTGATTTAGTAAAATTTCATTTAGATAATTAGCTTTTTTGTTTACAAAACTTATTTTTAAATTAAAATTGTTGTTAAAGTGTCAGAATTTATTAATTTATAAGATATTAATAATTAATCACTATTATCATGTGCCCAGCCAAATGGCTTAAGTGTTTATATATCTCAAAGATCTCGGTCCTTGGAGTTTTGGATCAGTTCTATTGATGTTATTCCTCCCTGCCACTGTCGTATGCCATCCAGCATAATTTCTGTCAGTCTGCCTCTGCCTATTCTGTCGTCAGGATATTTCCCAATGCATCTCTTCTCATGATGTGAGCAAATAACGTTGTTTGTATCTTTTTATAGTTGAGTATAATGTTCTACTTTTGTTAGCCTTTGTCAGGCTCTTGTTACTTACTGCATCACATAATTATAATCCAGGAATTGTTCTCAGTCATGGAACGTTTTTTGTCTTTGATATAGTTGATAGGACTATTTCACTGCTCTACATGCTGGATTTATACAGTGAAAACCCTCTAGAGGCATCTGCTGAATGATGCGCAAAAACTGTATAATTTTAGTTACATTTTAGCCTCATTGCTTGAAGCCTGTTGATTGATTTTTTGGGGGTTTTAATATTCATATATGAATCATTATAGTTCTCAGTTTTGTTTGTAGCAACAGTTATTCTGTATTTCAAGGATTCTATTTCTGGATGTGATTGGCTTGGTTAATTGTGTGTGTGCGTGCGCGCACACGCTCATACACAAACATTTGTTGATTCCAAATACAAAATGTTTCTTGCAATGGGGAACGTTAACTTTGATGGCATTGTCATACAAATTGTATGTCTTGATCATTATGTTAAACATTCAGAAAACATAACAATCTTGAACTGAGGCAAACCAATGCTGTATACTCAATAACATTGTAGTTTTGATTTGCATGCATCTGATCATGTTTCATGTGGTGTTCAGTGATTATACTATAACATGAGAAATGTTTCATTCTATTGTCTGTCTGTCATAGTCTGCCTCTCCTCTACTCCTCCTCTTCTCTTTATCTGCATGGTTGTGGGACTACACTCAATTAGGAGTCTTAGTGGCAAAATAAGAAGAAAATCTCATCATGATGGTTTCTTTACAAAGTACCTTATATCTTTAGTGACTACACCATACTTTTTAGAAACAACGTGAAATTATAATTTGATTATCCAAAGGGGGGCTAATCAACCAATACATGTGTTGAACAAATTGGTCCATCCATCTGCTTGCTACTAGAGTACTAGATTTGCCTAGTTCAGAATGAGATATAATGAGTATTGTTACTTTTACCTGTCTTTGTCAGCATTGCCCATTACTCTGAATTCATGTGCTGATTGCTGGATGCTGTGTTGTTGTACTAGAAGATTGTATTAATGTGCTTATTCTGGCTTTGGTTGGTCACAGCAAGAGATAATGAGATTCCCAGAGATCACATCCGACTTGTGGAGATTCTTGGAGAGGGCCAGTTTGGTGATGTATACAAGGGCATGTATTTTGACAAGGTAAAAACATCTCAATGTTTCTCATAGTCTGTAGAAGTTCTTAGATGAAATAAGAACCACCATCGCAATATACGCCGGTCTCCCTTGTGAATGGGTTAAGGACGCTGTTTGTAATCCCGTATACCCACGTACAAAACACAGCTGCGCGAGATTTGGCAGCGGATCACGTCACGTTGGTTTTTTTACGGAAATGTGTGTGGGCCAGTCGTTCAGAAAGCAAAGGCAAACTACTGAACGTAAAACTTGCCAAGACATCAATAGCAGCTGAAAAATGTAGGTGTTGACTGCAGTAGTAGGATATGCAAAAAAAAAATATCACAATAGATGTGGAAGCAGTAGCGCAGTGGCTAGAATCTTTGCCTGCAACCCCGCTGGCCTTGGGTTTGAATTCACATCATGACAGATTTAAAAAAAAATTTACTTGAGCTTCCAGGTTGACCCAGTGTAAAATGGGCACCAGGAAATGTCTTTGAAAATATAGGTGACGGCTGTCGTCACATTGACTTTGTCACCCCTTGAGTGTCAGTTGGACTATAACTAATATGGGGCTAGCACCTTATATCTAGTTCCAACAAGGTGTTCAAAGGTGTTCCTGGACATTTTATCATGCTAGATAGTTTGCCAGAGAAGCAAAGGAGATGTGGTTTCTGAGATAGTGTCAAGCAGCAGAGAGTATTATAAATGTCACTACTCTCATGGTGTTCTCAAGACAAGTGGACATTTCATTATAAATGTCACTACTCTCATGGTGTTCTCAAGACAAGTGGACATTTCATTATAAATGTCACTACTCTCATGGTGTTCTCAAGACAAGTGGACATTTCATTATAAATGTCACTACTCTCATGGTGTTCTCAAGACAAGTGGACATTTCATTATAAATGTCACTACTCTCATGGTGTTCTCAAGGCAAGTGGACATTTCATTATAAATGTCACTACTCTCATGGTGTTCTCAAGACAAGTGGACATTTCATTATAAATGTCACTACTCTCATGGTGTTCTCAAGACAAGTGGACATTTCATTATAAATGTCACTACTCTCATGGTGTTCTCAAGACAAGTGGACATTTCATTATAAATGTCACTACTCTCATGGTGTTCTCAAGGCAAGTGGACATTTCATTATAAATGTCACTACTCTCATGGTGTTCTCAAGACAAGTGGACATTTCATTATAATGATACAGTCAAGCAACACAGAGTTTTATTATGTAATGACCATGGCAATGAGCCACATTGGTATTGTGGTTAGTCTGTTTGCCTACCATGACAGTGGTCTGGTTTTGATAACCACTAGTAGCAGGATAATCTGTTTTCAACCAGTACAGCTCTGGGGTCGACCCAGCTTCATAAAATAGGTACCATGGGAAGGAAAGGTGAGGTAGAAAGAAACTGGCCATCTTACCTCAGTATGTCATTGACCTAGAGAATGTGAAAGTCTGACATATTCAGCTCAGATGGCAGTACCTGACATGGGGCTATTTTTATCTTTTTAAAAAATATGTATGATGGTAAAGATGGTGTTCCCTGGTTAGTAAAGTAACTATCTTGGCCCTGGTTAGTAAAGTAACTCTGGGGCTTGGTTAGTAAAGTAACTCTCTGGGCCCTGGTTACATAAATAAACGCACACAATATTGTATGGCGCTCACAGAAGGAGAAGAAAGAAGTAGAGACTAGAGGACGCACTAGAGACTAGAGGACGCCCTAGACAACATAAAATTTGAAAGCTGTAGTTACAGACCGGGATTTAAACCTGTCACCTCCAAATGGCAACAGCGCCTCGTTGCAGGAACAAGTGTACTTCGACGCATGACCAACTAGACACTCCAAAAAAGTGTCTTCATTAGTCATATCTATCATACAGATGAACCTACAACTATGGAATACGGACAGAATTCGTATCAAACCATTGAGATAGCACCATAGGTCTTATAATTTATATTAAACCAGCATAGGTTAAATAATAAACACACAAAGACATCGGACCGTACATGCTGTGTCCAGTATATTAACACACATTTAAAGAAGAGAAATGATTGGTCGGTTCTAATGCTGTACACGTATTACACACAAGAAATCAATTTGGGAACCAGTTGAGGCCACTGAAACAGTTACATAAATAAATAAACGCACGTAGTATTGTTTGTCGCTCACAGAATGAGAAGAAAGAAGTAGAGACTAGAGGATGCACTAGACATCATAAAATTTGAAAGCTAAAGTTACCGACCTGGATTCGAACCTGTCACCTCCAAATGGCGACAGCGCCTTGTTGCAGGAACAAGTGTACTTCAACGCATGACCAACTAGACACTCCAAAAAAAAAAGTGTCTTCATTAGTCATGTCTATCATACACATGAACCTACAACTATGGAATACGGACAGAATTCGTATCAAACCATTGAGATAGTACCATAGGTCTCATAATTTATATTAAACCAGCATAGGTCAAATAACAAACACACAAACACATCAGACAGTAAATGCTGTGTCCAGTATATTAATGCACATTAAAGAAGAGAAATGATTGGTCGGTTCTAATGATGTACTGTCTTTCTTCTCCTTCTGTGTGCGCCAGACAATACACATGTGTTTATTTGTGTAACTGTTTCAGTGGCCTCAACTGGTTCCCAAATTGATTTCTTGGGCCCTGGTTAGTAAAGTAACTCTGGGCCCTGGTTAGTAAAGTAACCATCTGTGGCCTGGTTAGTAAAGTAACTTTCTGGACCCTGGTTATTAAAGTAGCTCTCTGGGCTCTGGTTAGCAAAGTAACTTTCAGGGTCCTGGGGTCTCTGTCATGAAATAGACAAGCTGTCTGCCTCATGCTCTGAAGCTCATGGATTTGCCTTTTGTGTGTGTCATTTAGAGCACAAGTGCAGTTTTTCTGTAGATCAGTGGGGTGTGTGTCATCGTTGAAGCTATGAAGTTTATGCTTTGTGTGATGCTCTCGGTAGGCAGCTTGCCTTCATGGGAGATAGACTGAACCAGATGTGATAAACCTGGTGCAATTCAGTCAGTCATCTCACCTTTCACTGTAAATTGCTGGTAGTCTACTGTCTGTAGTGAAGGTATTCTTTTATTTTGACATAAACAGTCATAGTGGTCTAGCACTTGCTTACCACACAGGTCTGGATGAACACATTCAGTTTCCAGTAATGGAAACATTGTTGACCTTAGTGACTCTGGGATTGACCCAGTGCCATCAAGTGGCTACCAGATCATCATCATCATCATGTGCCATACCAGGTGGTATAGGTGTTCATGCCTCTAAATAGATCTTGGTCGTTGGTGTTCTGGATCAGTTCTGTTGATGACATTTTTCCATGCAATGATCTAAGACTGCCAAGCATAATTTCTGGTGATCTGCCTCTGCCTCCTTTCCAGTGACCATGACGTTCTCCATTGCTTCTCTGCTCATTATATCACTAAAGAACATTGTTCCCTTGTAGTTCTGTAAACTGTTCTCCTTTCATTAGACTTTTCCAGGCAATCATAGTTAGTTACTCTGGCCATCCTCAGTGGGTACCAGATAATTGTTACATATTTTACAAATTGTCTTGGAAGGAAAGATGATGTGACTTAGTATATGTGACAGGTTTAACACTTCATACCTCTACAGCAGTGTCTGTCATGGTATTATCTTTACCATAGGCTTGTATAGAGATAACCAAGAATGAAAAATATAAAGACCATATGCTCATTGGTAGGGAAAGAGTGCAGATACAATGGAGAATTGAGTTGAGTTGAGTTAAGAACCGACATCACTGCACTCAGGACATTCCCATATGTGCTCCGTCCCCTCGTTCAACAGCCAGCAAAAGAGTCATACTACTAATCGTTCCCACCGCTATCTGATTGAAAGTTACAATGGAGAAAAAAAGCCCTCTGTAGAAACTAGACTAGAGGAACTGTGTGTAGGCATGGCTGGTTGCTTATGAAAACTCTAGGAGACTGAGCTTTAACTCCTCAATCTGATGCATTACCATTCTGGTTATCTGAGCCCTATAATGAGTTTCCATCTATCAGTCAGGTTGGGGTAGAGACTTTTCTCCTGTTCTGGCACAAATGTGCTATCTATGCAGGGACTATTTTTCAGAAATATCCTCCCTAGCTTTAAGTTGTGAAACCAACAAGCTGTGCACAGCACATACAGACTGGTTGGATTTAGGACTAGGTTGGCAGTGTTTTTTCCACAAGTTTGGGTATTTTATTGTCATTCGACCCCAACCCAAAACCCAGACGGAACTCTTCAGGCGTGTAAGTTAAAGAAAACGTCATAACAATAAACAGTAATGAGATGCAAATATCAACATTGTCAGATGTTTTTATGACTAAGGAGCATAAGTAGATGGAATGTTGACTTGTAATTTGTGGTCTCAAATAGTATCTTTCAATCTCTTTGGCAGGAGGGGATGCAAGTCCCTGTGGCTATCAAGACATGCAAGGAGGATGGGGAGGAGACAATGACAGACAAGTTTTTGGAAGAAGCCTGTAAGTTATTCTCCATTTATGATGGATTTAGTTTGGCAAAATATTGTCTTTGTTTATAGTCCTAGTACATTAATTTGGAGGTCTGAATGCAAACAAAAAAGAAGAAGAAGAAGTCATATCATCAGTATTCAAATTATTCAGTCTTGTCCAAGCAGCAGCATTCAAAACATCCAGTCGTGTCCAAGCAAAATCCAGTCTTTACTAGTAAGAATGGGCACTGACACCAGTCTGTGAGTGCAGTATGAAGAGGGGCCACAACAAATATTAAAGATGGGTCTAGTTTCATAGGCAATAAATTTCCTGTAAGGGATAGAGCTTGTGAACATCACACATATATGGCAGACATGTTGCACACTAAGATATTCAGTCATTGAGTCAGTGTTACTTCTTGCATATATTCTGGTGCCTCTGTTCATAGACATATTCGGTGAAATTATTTGATACAGAAAAGCAAAACTATAGAATTGTTATTTAAAAAAGAAAAGAATGATGCTTAATAAAAAAAACAAGGGTAACATGCTTACTAGGAATTATGCACGTAAGGAAATATTTACATGGAAGAAATCCATATAGTAGGCCTGTGCAGCATATACACGCATATCAATCTATAAATCTTGGGGAAAATTAGTAATATGACTTACAAAACAAGTCTCATGCTAGAGCAGTAGCATGCCTGCTGTGATGAGTTAAATGGTTGGTGGTTAAAGGTCTCTTTAGTTTAGTGGTACACTTGACACACTCCATGTCATACAGGGACAACAACTCAGCTGACAGGTATTTTGGAACTCTTTATACCAGAGAACCTCATCTGACACTTATATATGAAAAAAAAACCTACTGTGTGGCTTATGTAATTAGACCCTTTTCCACATCTCCATACAATTTTAGCCTCTCTATTTCAAAATTCATTTATTCTCTGGATCCAGGTATTCAGAGAGTGTCTTTGTGGCCAGCCATCTTCATCACCACCATCATATGTCCTGCAGATGGCGAGGGCATTCATGTATCTCCACAGATCTCTGTCCCTGGTATTCTGCATCGGTTCTATTGTTATTCCTCCATGCTACTGTCTTAGACCACTCAGCATTTTTGTCTTTCTCTTCTTCTGTTTTTTCCAGTTGTGATATTTTCCAGTGCTTCTTCTCATTTTTTTTTTTTTTTTTTGCATATCCTTTACAGGACATCGCTGTCAACACCAGTATTTTACAGCTGTTGTGTTGGTTTCTTGGCAAGATTACGCTCCGTAGTTTGCCATTGCTTTCTGAGTGGCCGGCTCACTTATCCCGTAAGTCACCAACGCAATGAAAACCGCTACCAATTTTCACGTGCTGCGTGACGCTACGTGGATAAACGGAATTACTGAGAAAGTCATTTAACTCCTAGGCCAGGGAGACCGGCCTTCTACTCATTACATGACCAAAAAACATTGTCTCTTTCTTATACTGGTATAATAATAATAATATGTTATACTTTTATTAGCATTTTCCCCAGGCACTCAATGTTAGTTATTCTGGCAGTCCAAGGTGTTTTTAACATTTGACTCAGAAACCACATCTCCTTTGCTTCCAAGCTCTTCTTAATTTGTTCTTGTACATTCAACCCACACCATCACACCTTTTTCATAATCTAAGTGGAATTAATGCACAATACATGTTGTCGGGTAAAATTTGCTTAGGAAAGGGGGTTGTCAGAGCCTCACATGGTATAGCTGTGCAGCAACATCGTTGCGACACCCGGCGGACAAGAATTGTCGGCTGACAAGATTGTTACCTGACACGCGACCAGCGGTCAGGCTGACGACAGACGCACGCAGGACACGTGACACCACTAGAGGCAGTGGGCAGTTGGCGTGCTAACCTCAGACCGAGCTGGGACCGGAGACTGGAAGGACATGTGCGATGAGAGCAAGGCGTTTGTGTGAATCTCCGTGATTGAAAGCCGAACGACTGATATCTTGAGCGTCAGACCTATGAGCTGTATTGTGGTTGTGAGCGTCGTGAGTTATATATTGTAGATTGTTGTAATTATCGTTCTGTATTTAATGTGGCAATAAATCCATAGAACTTGTGTTGCTGTGTCTTACGTCGAATCACGTTATACTTGTACTGTCTCACACGTGTTAGCTAACGAGCCAATTATAAGATCCTGACATGTGTGGACGTGGGTTGCTCGTCCTTGTTTAAGAACCTAATATATGTAGACGTGTGTTGCTCGTCTTTGGTATTTAAAACTATAATTCTTGAACTTGTAAAATTTGTCAAGGTTATAGCTATGTAAATGTGATCGTGAAAGTCTCAGTGTGATCCATTATTACATTGTTTAAATATGTTTAAAACCATTAGTAAATGTGCAGTACATATTGTTTGACCCTGTAAACGTGTAAAACATTTGTGATTTGTGAAACTTGTCACCGTTTGACCTTGTCGACATTGTTATTTTGTCGCCATTGTGACCTTGTCGCCATCTTGTAAACTTGATGTCTATGTCCTTACTGAAGGTCATCGTGATGTAAGTGATGTGTCATCAATGTTATTGAGTGTTCAAATACAGATAGATTGTCTTTGTGCATTGAGTTTGTGGAACGCAAAGAGTTTTGGAAAGAGTGTAACTTCTGTTGAAAGAAACACTGTTTACGACAAATTTACGACATACAATTACACTCGACGCCATCCAAACCTAATCAACACTTAGTGACTTGCAGGCACACACCAACAAATAGACGCTAACTTATTTTCTTCCAAAAACAAAGCAGGTTTTTCCGTACCATCCATAACCTTGCCGTAGAGGTCATTAGTAGTTCCGAAGTAACGACCCTACAGTTTTCTAGCCCGAGTGTCCAACCATTCTTCACCGTATCCAGGGCACTTGAGTATATTTTTCTATACTTTAACTTTACGTATGCAATAGTAGGCACGCATCGTATAGTAAAATAAATTGTAAATTGTTTATTACTAACCATTTATAACATATTTTGTGTAGTTGATTTTCATTGACGTATTTTCCCCATCATGTCGTCATTATTTGATTTCATCGATATGGGTATTAAATTACATCTAACAGGTGATGAATTAACAAACTGGAGCGAGAACAAATACGCTGAATACCTGCTAGTACAGGAGAAAAATAATGAACGCGAAGAAAGAGCTGCAGAGAGAGCTCTAAAACAAGCAGAAATGGCTGCCAAGCAAATAGAGGCAGAAACAGCATTAAAGCAAGCTGAGATAGACAGTGAACTTAAGAAAGCAGAAATAGCAGCTCAGAGTAAGAAAGAAGAACTAGAGTTACAGTTGAAAATGAAACAACTTGACACTGAGACTGCGATGAATAAAGAGTCAAAGAAATCTGAAAGACTGGAAAAAGAAAACCAGTATAAGAAGTATCAAGGTATCGTACGTAACTATACCTCGGGTGACTGCATAGCAGCCTTTACCCAAAATTTTGAGACTTTAATGGAACATTACCAAGTTCCACTTTCTGAATGGAATATTCTTTATATGAGGAGTCTATCTGGGGAACCTCTTAAAGTCATCGAAACCATCCCCAAAGACCTAAGGAAAGAGTACCATTATATTAAATCTAAGATAATGGCACATTTCATGTTAGACGAGGCAGTTTACAGAGAACAATTCAGTAAATTGAGTCCAAAATCGACTCAAACGTTCTCTGACTACCTCTGTTTATTCCGAGATGTTTTCAGCAAATGGACTTCAGCAGCCAAAATTAATAAAAGTTATGATAGATTAGAAGATCTCATCATTCGAGATAAAATCATTTCTTCTATCCCATCATCGTTTTCTAAGTTCTTACAGGAGAATGAATGCACAAGTGTGGAAGAAATTGAAAGACGTGGGTCGGCCTATTACACGGCCAACAAACAATGCTTTGCCACTGAGGCTACTGACAGTAACTGGGTAGCAGCGGCCAACTATGAGAAAAACTATAGTAGGCAAAAACCAAACAGGCCTACCTCTGAGAAATTTAGACATTGCATTCATTGTAAATTTTCTCACCATTTGAACGAGATGTGCGATAAAAACCCAGGGTACCAAACATACTTGCAAAATATGGTAAACAGACAAGACAGAGAGCGTAAATCGTTCAAAAGTTTACGTAAATGTTTTCTCTGCAAGGCTTTCGGGCACCATCGCATGGATTGTAAAGGCAGGCATATGACCAACAAAGCCAATGCCGCCTTGTTCGATAGCTCAGCGTCAGAAGACGAAAATCCAGAGAAACATCCTGTGAATGCAGCACAGGCTTGTGATGTATTTAGTGCTAACAAATGCACTGTCTGTAACACCTTCTATGAAGATGGTATCTTAACATGCGGGCACGCCATCCCTATTGCCAATGAGGAAGCTAACTTGGTAATAGACTCAAAAGGCAGATTAGACATCCATCACGGGTATGTTAATGGCAAGTTTGCTACAGTACTTCGCGACACCGGAAGTACACTTATTGGCCTTAAAACAACATTCATAACGCCTACAGACTATACAGGCAGACACATCACATGTAGAACATTTTCAGGCAATATTGAAAAATATCCATTAGCATGGGCATACATTGAAACACCATTCCTCACCGGGAAAGTAAAGGTCGCGGCACTTACAAACCCAGTGTGCGATATAATCATAGGAAATTTACCTGAGGTGAATGACAAACCTCATAATCATGACATAACATCACTATGTATTGATGATAACACATCACCACCAAATGTCACCACAGAAAATGTCATATCACCTATTGAATGTATGTTAGCTAATGCAGCACTAAGTTCTCATCACATCATTGACGATATCATTCCATCATCATCTGATGTCATTGAGTGTGTGAACGCAGTAACAAGAGCTACTGCTAGAGTGCAAGATGAAAGTAACCAAACTGAGGCTATACAAATGATTAGCCCAGAATTACCACCTAGTGACTCTATGAAGGAAACATTCATAACAGCTCAAAAAGCTGATCCTTCACTGTCAAAGTACTTTGACCTGATCGGCAAAAAGGCAAGAGTAACCAAAAATGCGAAATGGCATTTTGCTTTACACAATGATATACTCACCAGGTACTACACCAGAGGTGATATTACAACGAAGCAAACTGTTTTGCCAACTACTTATCGCAAGCAAGCTTTACATCTTGCTCACGATATACCTTTTGCAGGTCATATGGCATATGTTAAAACCAGGTCAAGACTTTTGACACAGTTTCATTGGCCAAAATTTTGCAATGACATAAGAACATATTGCAGAAGTTGTGATACATGCCAGAAACTAGTAAAAAAAGGTAAACACCCACAGGCAAAGTTACAAGTCACTGACTTAGCCAGTCGACCTTTTGAAAAATTATCAGTTGACATTGTGGGCCCTCTTAGTCATACAACTACTAGAGGGAATAAATATATTCTAACTTTTATTGATCAATGTAGTCGCTGGCCAGAAGCGATTCCGCTAAAGAACATTACTGCCAACGACATCATGGAAGTGTTCTTCCATATCTTCTCCCGAATTGGGTTTCCAGATACTATCCAGTCTGATAGAGGCACTCAGTTTATAGCCGCATCGACCCAAGCTTTCACTAAAATGTTAGGAGTGAAGCAAGTTTTCAATAGCCCCTATCATCCTCACTCTAGCGGGATTATAGAAAAGCTTAATGGGGATCTGAAGCACATGCTTGCCAAAGTAACTCAAGATCACCCCAACAACTGGGATGTATACTTACCAGCTGTCCTTTTTGCTTATCGCGAGGTACCACATTCTAGTACCGGTTTCTCTCCTTTTGAACTAATCTATGGTGCCAAACCACGAGGCCCATTAACAATTTATCACCAAATGTTAACTGATTCTACTCCAATACTGAAACCCATATCATCATTTGTGTATGTAACATCATTGCGTGAAAGGATTATTAAATCATGTGAAATTGCTAAAAATGCACTTAAACTATCTGGTGCTACTTACAGACAGTACGCAGACAAAGGTAACAGGACTATAACATTGACACCTGGACAAGACGTTCTACTACTACTACCAAGTGACAGACAGCTACTGACTGATTCTTGGCAGGGACCTTTTAAAGTGACAAGACAAATCTCACCTGTAGACTATGAAATCCTAATAAAAGACAAACACAAAATATTTCACATAAATATGCTAAGACCATACCACAACAGAGACAACGAACAAGACGATACGACAGCTTGCACCGTGATAATAGATCACGAAGATGACGATTCTAGCGACGAGATTCCAACACCTACATTAGACACGACAAACTGCTTGAAGGAGATCAAGATCAATCCAAACTTAAGTCAAGCAGAGACAAACAGTTGCAAACAGTTGATACAACAGTACAACACCATCTTTTCAGACAACCCAGGACAAACAGAATTAGTACAGCATCACATCACACTCACATCAAACACACCAATAAGATGCAGACCATACACAATACCATTACATTACAAAGAACAATTACATCAAGAAATTATCAACTTAGAAAAAAACAACATCATCAGACGATCCTTATCAGACTTCTCTTCACCCATGGTCATTGTACGCAAAAAGGACAAGACAATACGACTTTGCATCGACTACAGGAAACTGAACAAAATAACTGTTTTAGATCTTGAACCAATGGCAAACACTGACGATCTTCTGACAGAACTGACTGACGCTAAGTTCTTTACGACGCTTGACATGTCTAAAGGTTACTGGCAGATAGCTGTACATGAAGACAGCAGACATCTAACAGCTTTTGCCACACCTTGGGGACTGTACGAATGGTGCAAACTTCCATTTGGGCTAGTCAATGCCCCAGCCACATTCGTATGCATGACACGACTCCTCCTATCTGACATTCCTAATATCATTTGCTATATTGACGACATCTGTGTCCATACAGAGACAATGACGGAACATATAAAGACACTAGAACAGACACTAGAACGTATCAGACAGCACGGACTGACAGTGAAGCCTTCAAAGGTGAGCATGGCTTACCAAGAGATATCATTTTTGGGGTACAGAATATCCAATGGCTTTGTCATGACAGACAACAAAATTGTCTCCAAAATTCTAAAACTGTCACTCCCGACTAATAAGAAACAAGTCCGGAGTTTGTTGGGACTGATCAATTATTACAGGCAATTCATTCCTGATTTTTCAGAACTGACCGAGGTTTTTTCTAACTTACTAACCAAGGATAAGCCTGAAAAAGTTGTACACGATGAATGCCTACGAAATGCATTTCATAAAGTTTTGACATACTTTTCTGATAAGAATTCGAATAATCTCATCCTTAAATTGCCCAACATTCGTTTACCTTTCAGATTGAGAACAGATGCTAGCTCCGTTGCGATTGGGGCAGTCCTGTTGCAGGAATACAACAACATCCTGCATCCTATTTATTTTATATCAAGAAAACTAAGGCCTCGAGAGCGGACATGGTCCATTCCGCAATTAGAGGCACTTGCCTTAGTAGAAAGTGTGACGAAACTATCCAGATACCTTCTAGGACGTCACTTTATCATCGAAACTGACAACAGTCCATTACGGTATATAAATGCCGGAGTACCATCCAACAATATGATTGCTCGCTGGTCCTTGAAGCTTCAAAATTACAGTTTCGAGGTTCGTCATATTTCAGGCAGAATCAATATAATTGCCGATCTTTTGTCCGTTGTCCAACCGACCCAGTAAGCAATGTCTGAGTGCAGAGTGTACTAATACACTCAGAACAACACAGCCACCAATGAGTGAATGTTGTTTCTATTCACCTACTGTGTAAGGTCTATAATTGTAATTGTGATACGGTTAAAAACCGACATGTATAATATACTTATTTTAATCAAGCCATGTAATGAGTGTAGTATAATTGTGCAGTGTGTGTTAGAAAGAGAACATTATTAATTGTAAATATACACCAAGAACAGTGTCACAGACGCTTAACCACTTACCAGAAGCGAACTTTACCATTTAACAGTGACAGCTGTGAGTGACTTTCTTCACCGTGATATTTTAACGACGTGTGCAAATGTGGACTGAACAGTGACTTCTACACCACCTCTGCATCGAATTTAATCCAAAATGTTCGACAGTTGAACATCGGAAATAAGAACATTCAATCTTTATCCAGAAGTTGTGAACACATCGGGAATAAGAACATTCCATCATAATCCGATAGTTGTGATACTAGAACATCAAACACGAACTTTGAGAACATTTAACTATCCGTTACAAAAGAAAACGGGAGCATTTGTGTTCAAACCGTGTAACAGCAACTAAATTTTGCGTTTCGTGTGTACTTCCTGTGTAATTTAAAAAGTATAGCAAAATTAGCAGACGATATACAAATATTCAAAAACTTATGACGATTGTAAAATCCTTTTGAATCTATAAAATATAATACACCAATTGGGTACTTATTTATTTTGATTAGTGTAATCTTAGAATCATATCTTGATTAATGTATTCATATTACCGACTTTTTCTCGTTAATATGAAGAAACGTCAAGCAATGACGCTAAGAAATTAAATAATTATTTTAATTTATTGAATTTCTGGATTGTCAAAATTACTTCCCTTGCATTTATGAATTACACCAAGGGCCATAATTTGAAACATATTCATTAATGTGTATTGTATAAATAGACATTTTGTTGCTCAAAATGGTTAACACACCGGGTAGGCGTCCACCAAGCATGGCAGAGAGCTGCCAACATTGCAAACCAACATAAGAGCTCCTGGCCAAATGAGGTCAGAGTTTGAGTGTTTAATGCGACTTATGTAAAGTCGTATTTCAGTCTGGCTAGATGGCTGTTGCAAAACAACCATATTATTACGTTTTTTTCAAATTGCTGCGAGGTAGATGCGAGAAGCTGGTACTACTGATCTGACTGGGTATTATTGCAATGGAGGTAACCAGCCATCAGGGGGATGAAACCTGACTTGTGTTAAAAGTTGCACTTCATTTGTCATTTCAATGCAACTTACATTTTTTGTATATATTTCCATGCTATATATGTATTTTCATGCATAACACTGGGAAAGAGTAGTCTCTGACATGAAGTTAACACTACCCCAGTATATACATACGTCATGAATGAAAGATGACATCTTTCATTGAGGTACCCGAGGAGAATGTCAGAGCCTCACATGGTATAGCTGTGCAGCAACATCGTTGTGACACCCGGCGGACAAGAATTGTCGGCTGACAAGATTGTTACCTGACACGCGACCAGCGGTCAGGCTGACGACAGACGCACGCAGGACACGTGACACCACTAGAGGCAGTGGGCAGTTGGCGTGCTAACCTCAGACCGAGCTGGGACCGGAGACTGGAAGGACATGTGCGATGAGAGCAAGGCGTTTGTGTGAATCTCCGTGATTGAAAGCCGAACGACTGATATCTTGAGCGTCAGACCTATGAGCTGTATTGTGGTTGTGAGCGTCGTGAGTTATATATTGTAGATTGTTGTAATTATCGTTCTGTATTTAATGTGGCAATAAATCCATAGAACTTGTGTTGCTGTGTCTTACGTCGAATCACGTTATACTTGTACTGTCTCACACGTGTTAGCTAACGAGCCAATTATAAGATCCTGACATGTGTGTTGAGTTATCAAACTCCTAAAGCACATAACTTCCTCTAAAATAGTCACACAAGTCTAACTCTTATAGCATCTCATTTAGAGCTTTGACACCTGCTTGCAACCTGTGACATCCATAGTTTGATTTACCATAAAGTGTCTGACAGGCCATGGCTTGCCTGCTTAAGAATAGGGGTGTGTCCATGGCTTTGTGGTCAAACTGTTGGACTCTTGGTGTCCTGAAGGTTGTTGGTTCATTTTTAGACTCCGTCGTTCAGACCACGGGTGTAATTTTCTCCTTAGACATTTGGGGGTCATCACTGGTGCTACAGAGTTCATGCTTTGTGCGATGCTCTTGGCAGACGGCTAGCCATTCTGTGGAGCAAGATCAAGCCAAATGGTGTAAAACCAATGCAGTGAAGTTAGTCCTCTTGTCTTAAACTTGTTTATTCTTTTTTTTAAAAAGACGATCTGTGAACACGTAATAATTAAAACGTAAATTATGAGAACAGCATTGAACACAGTTTATTTTCCTATGCTAATCTGCCATTTGTGTTCCTGAGATGGTACTTGCATACTTCACAGATATCATGCAACAGTTTGACCATCCTCACATCATAAAATTGATTGGTGTGTGTTCGGACACAAGACCTGTGTGGATTGTCATGGAGCTGGCCAAGCATGGAGAGGTACTGTGCATTCAGTTTGTCATGTTTGCAGGTTTCATCATGCATCCTAAAGTGGTCCTACAAGGAGAGTTGTCCTCCAAGGAGAGTTGTCCTCATAACAATCATTTTGTCATTTAACATTAATAATTAGATGCTAGTCTTAGCATATATGTCAACTAGAGTAACTCGTTGACATTGAGTAAATCTATGAAGGAAGCTACGGCAGTGAAGTGGCTAGCATGCTTGCATGCCGGTCCAATGGCCATGGATTTAAATTCACATCGGGTGGATTTAAATTCACATCGGGTAGATTTTAAAAAATAGACTTGAATTCCCGGGTCGACCCAGCCCAAAATGGGTACCAGGGAATACCCTGGGAAGTAAAGGAGGCTGGCATGGTTGACCATATGACCCACTTTGTCCTGATTGGTCTAGATAATATAGGGCCAGCACCATGTGCATGTGAAACAGGCTAATCAAACTAGAAAATTATATACAACAATAAGAAAGAGACAAACAGCTTTCTTCTGTCATGTGATGAGAAGAGAGGCATTGGAGAACATCATGACAACTGGAAAGATCTAGGGGAAGAGAGGCAGGGGCTGACCAAGAGAAATGATGCTGGAAGGATTGAGACGGTGGCAAGGAGGGATATCATCTCATCAGCAGAGTTGATCCAGAACACCGAAGACCGAGATCTGTGGAGAGCCATGAATGCCTACGCCAGCTGGCAGGGCACTTAATGATGACTATGATGATGACCCTGTGCCTAGTGTTCCCCAAGGCATGTAAAAGTGCTCTTTACTTACATTTCTGAATACCGTAGTTGGTTGGCTGGCTATAATACTGGTTGGAGACTTCAAGATTTACTGGTCAAGGGTTCTCGGCTGTGAAGTGACCTGGACATTTGTGTTGATAAAAGATTGCACTAACTGCTTTTCTACCATGGGTGCATTTTGAGAATATGGTGTAACTGGACAAGTGTAATGAGAAGAGGGGCTTAGGAAAACATTGTGATGACTGGAAACATAAGCTTTAGAAGAGGAAGGAGCAGACCTTAGGAAATGATGCTGGAATGACTGGAACAGTGGTCAGGAAGAATATCATCAGTAGAGTTGATCCAGAACACCAAGGATGGAGATACCTATGTCAGTTGGCGGGGCACATGATGATGATTAACTGAATAAATGCAGAAACCTCTTTGCATACAGTCTTTGTCTTTTAAATATTACTGTCATGGTATTCTAGCCCTGGGTTTTATTTTTCTGTCTTACAACAGAACAACCCGGTCAACAAATGCCCGCAGAAGTCGCATGTGTCGGCCTAACGGCGCAAGAGCGCAACTCTGCTGTAAACAAACACAACGAAATCATGTCTGAAAAAAAGAACTCCGGATGAACGAAGAAGAAGAAGAAGAAGAAGAAGAAGAAGAAGAAAAAGAAAAAGAAGAAGAAGAGCAACACCTTAAGAATAACATAGGTCATATCTCAGATACACACAGCTTCTTGTTAAGGGATGTGCTGAAGGGAAAGCATGCAAGAGGAAGACAATGTTACTTGTGGGGGAAAACATCAAGGGATGGACTGGAAGAAGTCTGTAGGAATGCACCATGAAAACACAGGACAGAAGATGGAGACATACTGCCACCAAAATACAATGTGGAGGAAACAACTGGACCATGGTGATGGTGAATGATCTTAAATGTCAGTGTGTAGAATATCATTGAACTGTGTAGGGCCATAGACTTGCCTAATGGTCATGTATTTGAATCCCCATGGAGGCGGAGATAAACAAAAATCTGGCGGCCAGGTTGACCCAGCCTAAAATGCGTACCAGGAAATGTTCTGGAAAGTCAAGGCAGTCAGTGCAATACTGACCACATCACCCACTGACTGCTGGTTGGTCTATAAATATGTAGTGCTAGACCATTTATCCAGTAGATCTCTACTTGTGGACACAGATCATTTACTTACATTTTTGCTTTGTTTTAAATTGGTTTTATACAATGACCTCTCATCAATGTAGAAATAATCAAATTCCAATGGAATAGTTATGGGTCTAGATCAAATTGGTGTGACTTTCCAATTTAAAAGATAAAGTCGAACACTAACAGATACGCTGGTAAAACATATGCGGGATAGATAACATTCAGAAAGTGATAGAAAAACCATAGCAGAAACTTACATTCTGTCAATTAACAAATACATATGTAAGTGAGACACACAGTGGGAGATGGTACCTCAGCAACCTTCTAGGCTATACGCTGATATACAAGTTTATAATTGTTAAATTATAATGTACAAAATTGTATCTTATGTTTTTCATTGATTCGTTATTTTTACACCCTGTTCAGATGAGAGCCTACCTGCAGAACAATGAGCCCAAACTAGATCTGGTGATGTTGATACTGTATGCTTACCAGCTGAGCACTGCTCTGTCATACCTGGAGAGCAAGAAGTTTGTACATAGGTAAACTTGATGTTGTTCACACTTGATTAAATTGTCTTACAGTGTTGGAATAGGAGTGCTGAAAAAGAAACCAGTGGAAAACAAATGGAAAATAGTGAGGATAATAATATAATTGAAAAGCTAAGTAAAAAAAAAAGTTTTAAGGGTCATATTGAATATTAGAAGTAAACTAGAGCTATGGAAGACATAACTATGCCATTAGACTTTGCTGTGTTCTACATTGTTCTTATTTTGAAGGGGTGCAACTCACCTTATGCACCTATCTGGAGGTCAGTATGTCTGACTTGGGTTATGTGTTTATGTCAGGTTTGCTCCCTATAGTTGCCATCTGTGGTGTAGGAGTTAGTGCAGTTTCACAATTCCCTGGCACTCAGGGTCGAGTGTTCAAACTCAACTGCATGTGATTTGGGAGCAGAATGCTTCCTGTCACATGTGTATGAGTGTCAACCATTAAGAAAGCTATAGCAAACTATTGAGCGTAAAACTTGCCTATAAATAACTAAAATAATAAACTATGGCAATAAGCTATTGCAAACGTTTTTTGTTTGCATATCCTATTTACAGGACATCGCTGTCAACACCAGCACTGCTGTTGTTGATGTCTCAGCAAGTTTACGTTCAATAGTTTGCCATTGCTTTCTGAATGACCTGGCTCCCATACCAACACATTAAAACCCAGCTCGACACCGTTTGCTGCCAAATCGGTCACAACTGTGTTTCAAATGCAGGTAAGCAGAATTATGAACCGCGTCCGAAACACCTTTGAAACGGAGACCGGTTATGGGAAACTACTTAGCGTAAAAATTGCCTATAAACAACTAAAATAAAATATAAATCACACAGACATAAAATCCAATAAATGTTGGCGTTAATTTTGACATTCTATAAAAAGACATAAAAATAATTACACTTAAATGTACTTGCTATAGGCACATTTCTCCCAGGATATGCTCTACCTACTTGTGGGTATGTGTTTCCTTAGAAGAACTCTGCCAGGGCAACAGCCTTACAGTGTTTCCAACTGCCTTGGAATTTTGTGTGTTTGGGGGATTCTGATAATAATTTTAGAAGGAACACAGAATCAGATCTGTAGAAAAGAATTGTTCTATGAAACTGAAGTAGAAATTAAGAGGATGAAAATACTCAGTTGTCACAATATGGTGATAATATTGTACGGTTCAATCTAAAACATAATTATGTTCAGATTATAGTATATTTACTTTTAGTTGACTGTAATGCCAGGACAGTTAGAGTTACCTACATTTACTTTCCATCTGACTTTTCATAGAGACATTGCAGCAAGAAACGTCCTGGTCTCATCGCATGATTGTGTGAAACTTGGAGACTTTGGTCTGTCCAGATGGGTTGAAGAACAGAGTTACTACAAAGGTAATACAAATGTTTTTCTGTACCACAAAACTCATCATTTAACTCCCTTTGCCCGCAGACACTAATGACTAATTATACCAATTAATTCTGTCCTAGTTATTACATGAACCCTACTCTATCCTCTACTAGGGAATCACATCAGTCAAGTGTGACTGGCACACTGCCTGACAGCCCAGTGGTCATTGGGTCAAATTTACATTCATGTAGATTTGTGAAAAAAATCACTCCAGCTCTCATGTTGATCCAGCCAAAAATGGGTACTAGGAAACATCATGGGAAGTAAAGTCAGTGCGGCTTGATTTGTCTATGAAAATATGGGGCTAGCACCGTATGCCCCCTGAAAAAAAGTCTCAAAACTTGTAATAAGGGTCTTTTACTTAATGTTTTACTTACCTGTTATCATGTATGGTTCCGTCGCCCTGCTACTGAGTGAGTGCGTGGCGCGACACTGTGAGCTGAGAGTTTCGCGTGGAATGCTTTTACATCTGTCGGTGGTTGTTTGTAGTGTGAACTGCATGTTCGGAACGATGGCGACCGGCTGTTGCTAGATTGACTGGTTTGCCTTTTCGGCTCACGGTGCATTTTTCAGGAGACTCCTGTGAGTCACCGCTGGAGCTACGGAGTTCGTGCTTTGTGCGGCGCTTTCGGTGGGTCGTCCTGCGGAAAGAGACCAAGCCATATGGGATAAAACCCAGGTCAATGAAGTCTTTCTGGTGACTGCCGTTTCCATCGACGATGAACTGTATTTTTCATGGAGGACTTTTGTGTTGGCATTCTGGCGGCGGCATTATGCACAGTGTACCTGTGCGGGCTGTTGGCTTGCCGATACTCTTGTCTACTCCATTGTTCACATTGGGCAGTGAGCAGCATTTTATGTGATATTCACTGGCACAGGAACGGAGCAATATGGGGACGACCCGTTGCCGTGAAGTTGGAACCACGACTAACTAACTAACTAACTATATAAGAAGAGGTTAAACAGATTCTTTCCTAGTTGGTTATTCACCTATATCTCAAACAATAACTCCATTGCCTTCTTTTGACACAAAGTAATTCCTGTCTGGGGCAGAACAAGCAATTAACCGCACACCAGTAATGATAATTTTAACAGCACATTAATGATACTTTTGACAGAAAACTCATTATTATAGTTTTAGTCAGACATTATTAATGATAGTTCAGCAACTTACCAAAATGATAGTATCAACAGCAGTCTCATTGTTTAACTTTAACAGGACACTAATAATATTTTAGCAGCATCGGAAGTGTGACAGGCTTAACACCAGTAATTTACTTGCTCATAGCACACTAATAATGCAATTTTGAACACCACATTAATAAGGGGAGTTTTAACAACACATTACGATTATGATAGTTCTAACAGCACAATAATAATGAATAGTTTTCACAGCACACTAATAATGATTGTTCTCACATCACACTAATAATGATATTTTTCACAGCACACTAATAATGATAGTTTTCACAGCACACTAATAATGATTGTTCTCACATCACACTAATAATGATATTTTTCACAGCACACTAATAATGATAGTTTTCACAGCACACTAATAATTATTGTTTTCACAGCACATTGATGATTGTTTTCACAGCACACTAATAATGATTGTTTTCACAGCACACTAATAACAAAAGTTTTTACAGCACATCAACAATATATTATACTTATTTAGGACATTTCCCTCTCATACTATCTACCATGTAAAATATATGAGGGAAAGTCATTAGGTAACAGGAATTTTATTATAAAGTGCATAGAAGAGTGTTGACAGTGGAAAATCTTATTTCTGGACATAAACTGGCAATTATGCAAAGGACAATGAGGTGTTATTTATTTTTGGGAGGTCAGAGGGTGTGAAACATTGCCAAATCTATCAAGTGTTTTAACATTTCAAATCAGAGAGTAAGACTGCTGTTGAGAAAACATTCAAGATGCAGGATTCTACTGAGATTCTACTCAAGATTCTACTGGGAAAGTCCATCTTTTGGGATATCAAGGGCCCTATATTGGTACATTTCTAGGAAAGGGGCAAAGCTGAGACAGTTGCATGAAACAGTGACATGCTAGTGAACAAATTGAAGTGCAAAATATGATCAAAACACTGAGAACTTCACTCAAAAGGAGTATTGTTGCTGCATGACAAGTGTCACCTCATGTGGACAGGTGAACTAAGTGTGTTGCCAGGCAGGGGAACTGGTGAGAAATAACTCACAAAACTTCTGGTTTGCACTATTGTAAAAAAATGTTATTCGTAAAATTTCTGTTAATTAATTCCCCTCATTGATCTTTTGACATCCTTGTATTGTATTATGACAAACAGAAATAAGCTTAATTCTAATTTATCTCGTATGTCATATTTCATAGAAACATAACAATCAAATACAGAGGTTCTAGAAAAACTGGGAAAGAAAATAGAGTTGATGAAAGAAATAAAACAGGCAAGTGAAATATTTCGGCCACGTTTAAAAGCATAACACAAAAAACCATACTAGAGGGCAAGGTTGAAGGTAAGCGAGCAAGAAGTGGGCAACGATACAAGTGGGAAGATAACATCAAGAGATGGATGAACATCAATCTGACAGAATGTACAGTCAGGGCGAGAGACAGACAGTGTTAGAGATGTAGACAGTGTTAGAGATGCATTGCAGTCAACTTTCACTGTGGGACGGCACCTGATTGATTGATTGATTGAATTGATCTCTTCTTATGGCAAGGTCAGAGAATGGTAGTGTAATCCTTAGCCTGATTTTGATTGGTGCCTTGATTTTATATACATTAATGTGTAATGAAACTTCTATGATTTTGATGAGACCAAATGTATATTTCTGTGACAGCATCCAAGGGCAAGCTACCTATCAAGTGGATGGCACCAGAATCTATTAACTTTCGGCGGTTCACCACAGCCAGTGATGTGTGGATGTTTGGTAAGTGATGTGTGGATGTTTGGTAAGTGATGTGTGGATGTTTGGTAAATGATGTGTGGATGTTTGGTTAAATGATGTGTGGATGTTTGGTAAATGTTGTGTGGATGTTTGGTTAAGTGATGTGTGGATGTTTGGTAAGTGATGTTTGGATGTTTGGTAAGTGATGTGTGGATGTTAGTAAGTGATGTGTGGATGATTGGTAAATGATGTGTGGATGTTTGGTAAATGATGTGTGGATGTTTGGTAAGTGATGTCTGGATGTTTGGTAAGTAGGTGATGTGGATGTTTGATAAGTTTGTTTTATTAGACATAACAATTGGCTGGTAAATGATGCACAGTCAAAGTTAAAAAGAAAATTAACATGTGTTTTAAATAAAATTTTTTTGAGGTGTGGCATGGCTGAGAGAAGGTAGGGGACCCTGACACACATTCTTTCTCTCTGTGTGCGATACTTCCTTTGAAAGGAAAGCAGAAGAAAACAGCATATAGCTCTATTTGCAATACATGTATATTCTGGTTCAAGCTTTGTAAAGCATCCACCCCCCCTCTCCCCTCTTCCCACACATACACACACACACACACACACCACCACCACCACTTAACAACTCACACACATTTCACAATAAAAACACATGTTCTGTGTCACATTGACAAAACTCGTGTTATGTTTCAGGTGTGTGTATCTGGGAGATCCTTATGTATGGGGTGAAACCTTTTCAAGGTGTGAAAAACAATGATGTGATTGGAAAGATTGAGGCTGGGGAGCGTTTACCTCTTCCACAAGGATGTCCTCCATCTCTGTACAACCTCATGTGTTCCTGTTGGCAGTACGAACCCTCCAAGCGTCTGACATTTGCTGAACTGAAAACCTGGCTATAGTAAGTGTCAATGTCTTTAACTGATTTAATGGAAAACGTGATTATAGTAAGTGTCCATGTGTTGTTTGACTGGACATTTGTCTATAGTAAGTGTCATGTGTTTCACTGAAAACCTGGCTATAGTAACTGTCAATGTCTTTAACTGATTTAATGGAAAACTTGATTATAGTAAGAGTCCATGTGTTTGTTTAACTGAAAATTTGTCTATAGTAAGTTCCAGTATGTTTGTTTAACCAGAAACATAGCCATAGTAAGTATCATGTATGTAACTAAAAACATGGCTACAGCAAGCCTGGTGACTTAATTTGAACTGATAATGTGTTTGAAGAGTTTGTTCCCAACTGATAATTGTCTGTTTAAGAGTAGTCAACAAAAAGACATCACTACACTCTGGACATTCCTATACTTGCTCCGTCCTCATTTTCAACAACCAGTGGAAAGTCCCAGTGCTAATGTTACAGTTGTAATCTGATTATGTGTCTGTCTGGCTTTTCCTTGGTGCATTGAGTGTCAGCCGGATCCTCTATTCACTGCCTGCCACACCATTCTCTCCAGGCACTGATGGTGTATCTGTTCTTACACACTATATACATGATCACAAAGGGCTCTGACCACATCTGCCTTACTTATTGAGCAGCAGTTAAATAGTTAGTTTGAAGAGTTAGTCCCTTAACATTTGCTGGATAAAATGTTAGCTGGGGTAGAATTAGTAACGTTGAGAAACTGAAAATGTTCCCAACTAAACATAGGTCACTAGGAAGTCTTACCATATTTGATGAGCTAAATACATCACTGTTCCATGGCGAAGGAGTTACGGATGTAGTTCGCAATCCCGCATACCGTGTTTGAAACAGCTGCGGGCGATTTGGCAACAGACTGCATTGTGTTGGTTTGTTACGAAAATGGTATGAGTGCAGGTCATTCAGAAACCAGTGGCAAACAACTGAATGTAAACTTGCCAAATCACCAACACCAAAAAATGCTGGATTTATTACTTTGTCCTGTAAAGGATATGCAACTAACGTTTTTTAAACAAACACATCACTGTACACATATTTAATGAGCTGAACTCTTGAGGTTTGTAATTATTCTCACATTTAAAGACTGGAGGGTTGTCCACACTTGAGTATTTGATTATTGACATGGTCAGTATAACACTGCCCACCTTGGCTGTAAGAAAATTGACCGATGTCCATCTTATGAGGCTTGGTCCACCCCAGAGCCATGCAGAGAAAGAAAATACTACTGGGCTGGTAGATAAGTACACTAGCAACTACGCTGTTGGCACTTAGAAGTAAAGTTATCCCCCATGACAGATACTGCCATTGAAGTGTTTAGGGTTAGGCCTTTAGATATTCTAGCCTATGGCATGAGGAGGCAGGGTGACTAGTTCACTTCTTCTCTGTCTTTCCTTCTCAAACAATCGCCAGAAAACCCACTTTATGAATTAGAAAGACTTACACATCTAATAACAAACTATTATGAACACCTGAGTTACAAAAGCACATGTGGTGATTTATTTTCTTTCTCTGTTTATTGGCACCCATGTGTTGAAATATTCTGTTTGAGTAAAACCATATTGTTACATCTGTGAACTTCATCATTTATATACCATCAGTGGAAATTGTGCACTAACACCTGTTCCTGTTGCCTATAGTGAAATATTAGATGAAGAACGCCACAGACAGGAAGAAGAGATGCATAGAGATAACAGAAGAGTTCAGGCCATATCGTGGGGTAAGTTTGTTACCTTGTGTCTGTGTCTCATATTTGTTGTTGATTGTTTGATGTATGTGTGTTTACATGTGTTCCATTAGTGTTTTGGTTTTTTTTTCCTCTCAATTTTACCAGGAAGTACTGTGTCTGCATGTTACCGGGGCCCATATAAAGTAAACAGTCCTTCAGAGCTTGGGAGGATACAAATGTGTTGCCTGAGATGAAAATTTAGTCTGATCCGTGGTCTACTTCACCTGTGTATTTATAAGGGAAGCAAAGAATTGCAACACTGTGACCTGCCATACATGTCATCAGAGGCAACTAAGGAGGGTTAGCATTACACTGGCTACCTTAGACACTGGGAAAACATTAGCTGTAAAATCTAACCGGTCTTGAACAAAATAGCTTGGTGTGAGGTGGTTGAGCTTTGTCTTCTAATAGGGGATGAAAGGCAGAAGAAGGGGGGCCAGGCCTGATCTTTTGTTTATTGACAACAGCCTCAATATTTTTAATAGCTCACTGGTTCTAGTTTGTCTTCATTTTTTGAGAAGGATAGATGACCAATCCACTACTTCTGGATTGAGAGAGAGAGAGAGAGAGAGAGAGAGAGAGAAAGAAGGAGAGAGTGAGGGGGGAGAGAGAGGGAGCATGAGCAATCAGATCTTGCCAAAAACATTAGTGTGGAGATCTCAAAATGTGTCAAAAAACACAGATGTCGAAGGGAAGTACGCAATCTTTTTCTTATTTAGAAAAATATGTCCACCATTCACACAGTGACTCGTACCACAGCAGTTCCAGTTGTAGACAGACATTCCACCTTGAAGCTACTTCACACAATGTCCCCAGTGTACATTAATGGCATGTTATCATCATAATCTGTTTAGTATATGTGAACTGAAAGAGAGCTGCATACCCTTTACAGGACGTCAGTCAACCCCAGCATTTTTTTTTAGCTGTTTGTGATTTCTTGGCAAGTTTTGTTCAGTGGGTTGCCATTGCTTTCTGAACAGCTGGCACTGTGGCAAAGGGGTAACGAGCGCAATTTGCAATCCCACATTCGAAACACAATTGCAGATGATTTGCAAGCAGACTGCTGTTTGCTGGTTTTCATACAATGGTACGTGTGCCACTCATTCAGTTTAGAAAGTGTAAATCAATACATTTCTTTTGGAAGTATGTAACACTGCTCACTGTAGCATCTAAGTCCTCCATTCTGACTTTTTTTCAGCGGGGTCAAATGGATCAGATGAAGAGCCTCCTCCACCACCTAAACCAGCCCGGCCACAGTTCTCCATATCCCCCACAGGCTCCACACCTAACTTATCTGTTAACGCAGGCCCTAACTTCAACCCCAGTGTGTCCTCCCTTCCCCATCACTGGAACAGCACCAACCACCTGCCAGCCGCTGGACCCTCCCCTGAATCTAAAGTTCAAGGATCCAGAGCCCCAGATTACTTCCAGCACCCACCTCTTCCACAAGCACATCCATTTCCTCCTCCACATCCACCACCATCAGCGGTTCATATTGAGTACCAGCTTCAGAATTATTTTCCCTCAGCTAGTTACATGCAGGTAATGTCTTATATTTAAGTTCATTTCAGTGACTTGCAGGTAATGTCTTATATTTGAAGTTCATTTTAGTGACTTGCATTTTAAACTCATCTTTTTATACTGGTTGCTTGCTTTGTAAAGGATCAATTCCATTGCACATTTGGATAACTACAAAAGTGTAAAGATTCTCAGTAAAAAAAAAAATTTGCCAGGATTTCATTTATTTGGAAGTACAAATGCAAATATCTGAACAGAATTCCGCTCAATCACAGTACGGTTGTGGGGATATTGACTGGGCTTTCTGTGAGATTTACAGGGATGCATATTTGTTCTATGACTGTGACTAAGAATTAACATCACTACACTCTGGGTAAACCCAACAGTGATCAGTATCTCCTAACATACATCAAAGATTGCCTTAATATAAGCTGGTTAACTACGCGAGTATCAGAACTGTGCTCATTGTGGCCAGTTTCCATCGTACTTGTGTAGCCATTCCAACAGCTGTAAGTGAGATTTATCAAGGGAGGGGTCACCATGCACCAAACTGTCATTTAGCTGCCAGCAGTATATCTTGTCCTCTAAATGCTGTGAATTGCAGTGAGAAAAATAGCTTTATAGAGCAATATAGAACATATTCTGCGGTTTGCATGTGAAAATGGACAATGAACAGACAAGCTGAGAAAAATTTCATGGCAGTGGAAATGTGATTACTGAATAAAATGCGAAGAATACCTCGAGGGACCAAATAAAAAACCAAATGAGACAGTCCTATAAGAAACATATGAAAACCATAAATTTATTAAAGAAGTTAGACATAGACAGTCAAGATGTTTTGGATATGTTATGAGGAGAAATAAACTTTAAAACTTAGTGACAACTGACAAACTTAATGAGAAAAGAGCAAGGGGTAGACACAAAAGTGACAGTCCTGAATGGCTTGACCACATGGCACAATCGTGAGATAAGAATACATGCCGGAGCCAGAACTGTGTGAGACAGTGAATCATGATGCCTATGGGCATGGCATGTGATGCTAATATCTCCTCTGTAGACTTGTTTTTCACTATTGGCAGAATTAGTGGACTAACAAAGCTTGATGTTAAAATGATAAGAGCGTGTATCTTTCTACAAAAACATTGTTATATATGTTCATGATCTTGAGAATGGTGATCAAGGCAGCCACTGCTTGCTGAAATTGCTTTCTAACACTTTATCAATCAAATTGATGTTTGTCTCTGACTCTCCATGCTTTGAGAACTTCAGAATGGATGGAAACTAAATAGTTGTCACCTACAGAGATTTCAAAACTTCAGGAACATGTGTGGATCTATTGTTCAGGTCATGCAGCAGTGCATGCAAAAGAATGCTGATATACTAGCTTCAAAAGCACCTGTCGTTAGGATATTAAAGATGGACAGACAAAATATACCGCATACAGTAAACATCATCTTGGTGTATACTGACACCTCTCTTGATGACTCTTCCCGATTACAACTGTCGGAGTTATAGGTATAGAGGTATAGAGCTCTGGACTGGTCACAGGTTAGGATGGATGTGATGTGTAGTTTACCAGTGCACACAAGGGCACCAATTATCCACACCCCTTTACCTCTGAAGGGAGAGATGAAGCACTTTTGGAAATGTCCTAGGTGCAGAGGCATCAATTCTTCATAGAAATCAGATTTATGATCAGTGTTTATAAATTATTAATGATAAAAACTTTATTCATTTTGCCAGAAAATGCAATTAGTTCCATAGGGAATACCATAATGCTTTACTAACCATGTGGGTTAATTGGTTTTGAATACTGCATTTCCCCTCCACTGTGTGTATGTGTGTGTGTTTAAGGATGCATACATATAGATATGCTCACAGGGTGTTTCAAAAGAGAATATCAGCATTTTAATTGCATAAAACCATTGTACTGAAAACAGTTTAGAATATACAATTTGCACAGAAAGAAAATTAAACTGTCCAATTTCTTAGATTACAACCCCGCAGTGTATGTTGTTAAATTTGGCATGTCCTTTGCAAGATATTGCCATGAACACCAACCCAAGGTTGATTGTCTACATTCAGTAGTTTACCATAGATTTCTGAATGAGAACTCAACATTTAATTCCAACTGGCTGGTGTAGGATATGATCCACTACCCTGCTCTCCCGTCCGCTCACAGGAAGGTTCATTTCAAGTGAATTAACCCCCGCGGCCACGCTGACTCAGCAGAAGATGGATTCAGATTTAAAAAAGTTAACCTGGGCTGCCAGGTGGAACCAACCTACAACAGGTACCAGGAATATCTTGGGAAGTAAAGGCAGCCGACATGATACTGCCACATCAGCCACCGAGTGCTGCTTGGACTTTACAAATATGGGTCTAGCACCATATGCCTAGTACACCTTAAGGCTTGTAAACGGGCTGTTTACTTTTTTATTTAGATGTCCTTTTACAGGACGCTGCATTCTACCCCAGTCTGTATTGACTGTTTGTGATTTACTGGGCAATTTTATGTTCAGTAGTTTGCCATTGCTTTCTGAATGAGAAGTTAACATTAGACCAATCAAATCAGTTTATTTATCATTTGATGCAAACCAATTACTTGTGTATGTTCATTCACCAAATCATAGACCCTGACATTACTGATATTCTGATTGAAACATCCTGTATGTATATGCTCACGTTTATGCTATGAATGTTTGCCACTTCCCAGAATCCCTCATCTCTGCCTGTATACTTGCTGGTATGACATCCTGTTCTTAAATGTTTTGGCACACCTGAGTTTTCAAGTTTCCTCACCATGAAATATGTTTGAAGTGCTTTGTGTCTTTATTACCTTGTTTGGCACTCTGGACAGTGTAGCACAGCTGTTAATTGTGTGCAGACACTGTTGTGGAAATATCAGCTTTTTCGTGTTTGAAAATTGTGGTACTTCCAAGGGACATAATTTTAGTAATGAAGACAAAACAGGGTTATGGTTATAGTTGCAGTTTGTCATTAGTTTTATCATTGTCTTATTAATAATTTATTTAAACTTTGTCATAAGAAAGATTAATTTGTGTGTAAATAGCTGTTTATGAGCAGTCGATTTGAAAATACAGCATATAACAATATACAACTGGTGACAAAATGCAGCAGATAACATATACAAAGTACAGCAGATGATGGTAGGCAACATACAATAGAGTAAAACAGATGGCACTGAGCACCAGTTGATGGTAAAGAATATATCACAAAGCACAGCTTGGTCAGACAGGGTTCAATTTCACTTGTGTTCATTCACTACTGGAAGAAAAGACTGGCCACCCATGTCCCCGTGCACCCAGACCTACAGAATGTGATGGTGCTAACACTTCACATACCCACAGCATGCTGCTGGATTAGAATAACCAAACACATGCAACTGTATGACAATGTACAAGAGATGGCAAACAATGTACAAGAGATGACAAACAGTGTACAAGAGGTGGCAAACAGTGTACAAGAGATGGCAAAAGTTGATAGTGTCCCACAGATTGCAGTGTCCAACAGATGATAGTGTGCTAAGTAGGAAAACAATGTCACTATTAGGGATTGAACCTCTGACCTCTTGGTAGGAAAGAGCACTACTGCCCGGATCACCACAGCTCCTATTTTTAAACTATACCTAGCATTTGCCATAAATTAAAGAAACCCATCAAATATCACTTCTGAAAGAAGAATTTAAATACTGTTATTCTTATTATTTAATTCTTGTTAGTGGTCTCGTAAAATGAGGTTGGCTGCTGCTACTGAAGTCTGAATAAAAACGCAAAATTTGATTAGGAAACTTGATGAATGGAAATAGAAAAACAGGCAGACTTTTTGAGTCGTCTTTATCATTAAACAGAAAAGCAAACAATAGAAAGCAGATAAAAGAAGAGAATGCTTATCTCAGCATCCGGTAGTCCAATCAACACAAGAACTAGTTATTTTTAGTTGATCGTGGTTGATGTACAATATAGACAACAAACACTTTATCTGTACAAGAAGTCTTAAAATGCATGTTTTATTATTCTTCATGATTTTATCAAGTTTATAATTTACAGTTCTGGCAGCTCAGACTAGCTTCAAATATTAAATACCCATTTTCATTATATTTGTATTCCATTAAAAAAAAAAAAACTTAACAAAGGCTATGAAACCACTTCAGTGAGCTTTACTGTCTGTTGCACTGCACTCTTAAGAGCTGTTATCTTCGTTTGTGTTTAGTAATGTAGCATACCACACATTGTAATCAGGCAGCACTTCTTAGACGTCTTAGTCAGTAATTTGTTAGGAACATATGAAGGTTCATCTGGCTGTTGTTTCAGTCCCCTGTACATTGTCTGTAACACAAATAATTCATTGTCATTTCTTGCACAGTGAAATCTGTTGTGCACTGTTATTTGTATGTTATCTGTTGCACATTGTCATCTGCCGTTGTTGTCATTTGCTTCAGTGTAATGTCATTTGCTATATACTTTATCTGTTGTTGTTGTACATTGTCATCTGTTGGTCTATAAACATCTGGGACTAGCACCATGTGTCCAGTGCACAAATCTATATCTACGTCTATAAAAGATCCCTTTACTTTTACATTGCTCTTCATGTCTGGTATAGAATTCATTGGATATATATATATACATACATATACATACACACACATATACAAATACACACACACATACACATGGTGTGTATAGAAACGTTTTGCTGATTATTACAAATAAATGAACGTATGTCACACATAGTGACATGCAACAGATACTAGATATTTTTGTTTATCAACACCTGTGATCAGCTCCGGAGTATGTCACACACAGTGACATGTCAGAGGTACTAGACACTTGTAAGAGCACGTGTGACCACCTCCCTGACCCCGCTTGTTTTTGCTTTCCTCCAGGTTAGCAGCAGTTCACATCAGCAGCCACCCCCATCCCACCCCCACATCTTACTGCCCCCCAGACTGAACCATCAGCACTCAACCTCCCAAGCTCCAGCATTCCAGCAGAAGCAGCAACAGCAGCAACTCAGCCACCTGGCCTCTGGCCGGCCTGATCCCCCGCCCACTGGTCGGCCTGATCCCCCGCCCCTCACTATACCACCTCCGCCCCCTGTTGATGCATATCCCCGCACTTCATTGAGTAACCAAGTTGTGTCCCCCCTCTCTCCCCCACCCACACCTCAGGTATACCTTTGTTTATTATTATTGCATGCTACATGTCTATAGAGCTTGATACTCCCATATTACCACTTCACTGTGTCTGTTTATGTCAAGTATACTTGATACCACTAAGTTATATGCCATTTGTCTATACAGTTGCATGTTAACATATATTGTTTCCCCATTAAGATATACTATATATATTGACACAGCAAGATTTGTGTCATCACTGTAGTCACATGTCACCGTTGTATAGTTTCTCTTTGAGAAAGTTAGTTAGTTGCATATCCTTTACAGGACATTGCATTCAACACCAACATGTTTTTGCTGTTGTGTTCTCTTGGCAAGGTTACATTCAGTAGCTTGCCATTGCTTTCTGAAGTACTTTCCAGTAATAATTATTTGTCCCGAAGCAGTTTCTTGCTGTGGGCCTGTGATATGATAGAACTATTATATTTTATAGGCTGAGAAAAAAGTCAAAATGGAGAAGGGGAAGTTGTTTCCAGATCTCAGTTATTTTTATTTGTATGCACATATTTCTGAAAGAAATACTAACTAAATATATTTAACGTTGCAAAACTAGGCATAGTTTTGCAGTCCATCAGTTTCCTTATAATTTGGTATATAAAATGTTCAGTTATACTCATCTTTAAGAATAATATTATAATCAAAGTAAATGTTATGTTATTGCCAGTTTTCGGGTCTGGTAAATAATTCTGGTCACATCATGAAATAATTACGTACTTAATCAATTAATCTCTGTGTGCTGTTTGGCTGCCTAAACACTTCAGTATATCATACTGAAATAGTCTATATCATTATTACTTGTTTGATTGTATTTTATGCTGTAATGTTTTGCTGTTTTGTATCACTTTTCCCCGTTTGCATTTCCAGCACTCATTTTCTCTTGTAAAGCTTGTAACAGCACTTGACATATCAGCACTGGGAGACATGTTATAATGACTTGATGTCCTCGCAAAGGACTGTTTTTGCAATCTTTCTAAGTTATTTACATTAATGTTGAACATTGCTGATATGTTTTAATTTGCTATATCTCTCTAGAGTTGTCGTTACTAATTAATTGTTTAATGTATTGATATGTTTATATATACATACTTATTTGTAATTTCTATTGAACTATCTAATAAAGAATACTACAGCAAGACTTCCACACTTGTGAGGTCGCCAGCTATATTTACTTAAACATATCTTCACCATTGTAAAGCATCTTTCACATTTGATCACCAAATTCCATCTATTTACTATCTGTATAGTCTCTACTCACATTCATCTGGAACTTATGTACTTAATATGTTATCCCCAATCCATAGATTCTCCACGCTGTAGTTAAAACATGACCTTTCATCAGAAACTTACCCTGACATTGTGATTTTTATCTAAGGGAGATAAACTTTGATGACACCTACCGCCTCCCAATTTCAAACAGTGCTATGGCTTGGCCTAGGGTCATCGAACATACTGAGTTGAGGGTTTGAAATCAGATGCAGCGGATTTGGAAGCAGATCGCCTTGCGCAGATTTTGATGGGATGGATGTCGGCCGTTTAGAAAACTATGGCAAACCACTGAACATAACAAATTGCTGTGCAAATCACAAACAGCCAAAACAAAAAGTCTGGGGTTTATTGTAGTGTCCCATTAAAAGGACATGCAACAAACTTTATTGGTTAACCTAGACGTGACTGATACTCTAATATTCACAAACATAATACACAAATATGGCTTTTCTATAGTAATATTTACGATTTAATTAATTTATTACAATTAAAGCTTTTTGGACATCAGTGTTTGCTCTAATACTGCTAATGACACATAAGCGTAACAGTTTGATGATGCTGGTTTGGTCCAAAAGCTTGCGTGGTTCTGGCACAGTTAATCATCTTTGAAGGAGGACATAATGATGTAAATCATATCACTAATAATCATAAGTCTTCAGGATTTAGGATAACTGGATACTGAGCTATCTAATATATTCTCTTGACCTTTGCACTGACAGGCGGCTTTAAAACATAATGCTGTATACTATTACATATAGATATTTAAAAAAAAAGGATGTATTGTCTTCACTTCAGTAAGATCAACCTATCTATGCATAACAACACTACCACACTCTAGAATTTACTGTTCCTTACCTTGTCTAATTATTAGTTATCATGGTGTGGGTACACCTCCACTCTGCTGTACTGTCACTGTTTCATTAAGGCATAGCAACTCTCACTGTCTTATTTGTTTCTGTGGATGTGTAAAATCTGAAAAAAAGCCATTCTTGTTCATTCTCACATGGTGTTTCTAATGATATCAAAGGATTGACACCTTTGCATGTAGTTATTATTACTCATTATTTCACACTGTATTGAGGAGACTTTACCCATAATTAAACATATTAAGTTCTTCATACAACATGAAAGAAATTACTTTTTGTACTTCATGTACAGCAAACATGGACCCATCATTTTATTTAGCATATAGAAATGAGCTATCATTTCACCTTAAATTTTAATATACAGTAAGGATGGATTATGTTACTTTATGTATACAGAAAAGACCCTATCATCTTACTTTTAGTAAACAGAAAAGGCTTATTATCTTACTTTACTTTTACAGAAAACGACCTACTATCTTACTTTACATATACAGAAAAGACCTACTATCTTTATGTATACAGAAAAGACCTATCATCTTACTTTATGTATACAGAAAGGACCTTTTATCTTACTTTACGTATACAAAAAGGACCTATGCAAACTAACATGTACAGAAAGTACCCATGAACTCACCTTAAATAAACAAATAGTATGAATGAACTACCTTTACAGTATTTGTTAGCATTGTCTTAAACTTCATGTAGTTGATGTGTTATCCATATCGCATAGATTTTCCATGCTATAGCTTAAACAACGCCCTCTATCAATCCCCTTCCCTGACAGGATCAATCTAAGAGAGATAAACCTGGATCAGGACACACACCCCCTCCAAATTTGATACACTAGTGGTGTAAATACCATTTTCACACAGTAAATTCTTCCAGCAATTCATTGAACTTGTTTCATAATTCCCCAACATACTGAGTTGTAGACTCTCCAGGGCCATATATGTTTGCTATAGTTTCATTAGTACGAGCATGTATTCATGGTGTTTTCTGTGTTAACGTACCCAGGGATTTACTCAGCACCACAGACATGTAGAGGATGTGGATGAGGCTGAAATAGAACTCAGACTAAAGCAGCAGCAAAAAGAATCAGAAGAGGATTCAAGGTGGCTCCAGGCAGAGGAGAAGAATTTAGTAAGTGGTGCTCACAGATGGATTAACATACTCGTATTGATATGTTATCACGATCAACATCCTATAACAGTCTTTCAGAATTCCTCTCTTTCATAAACCTTATATCTTGCTAATGTTGCTATTATGTGTACATCATCCATCACGTCTTGATTCCATCCACAGCATGGTCTCCTTCTTCTCCACTTCCCCATTAGGCCTCCCTCCATAATTACCTTTTCCAGGCATTCTCACCTGTTTACATACCCAAAATATTTGTCGGTGAATTGGACTGCAACAATACTTGTGTTAAGTGAGTGCACTAATCTCTATTCCACCATGACTGAACATCATCATCATCATCCAGTGCCTAGCTGGCTGGTGTGGGTGATCATGCTTCTCCACAAATTGCGATCTCTGATGGCATTGATCATTTCATGTGTTAACTCCCTTCTGAACAACACACTGTAATATTTTGCTATCACCTTTCGCATTTGTGCAGTATAGCTTTATATGGTACCGTTATTCTTTTAAGGTTCAACAAATTAAATGCTTTATTTGCATAACAGACGCGACTCATTTATTACTTGGGTCTATAAGGGAGGCACAGTAGGGTAACATTGTAACCTAACATGCGTTTTGTAAGAGAAAACCTTAGGAGGGCTGGCATGAGACTAATTTTGCTGCTAAAATTTTCTATGTGATGAGGCATCCCATAGAAAACTTTAGCTGCAAAATCATAACAAGTCTACAAAAGGCATTGTGTCAGTTGGTTCACGGCCAGTGCTGTATTGGGAGATGAAGGGCAGAAGAAGAGGAAGAAGCGACATATTAGATTACCTTGATGAAAACCAAATTTGAAGGAAAAAGTGGAAGAAAAACAGAAAAAAAAAAAAACAGGATAAATGGGAGGATAGCCTCAAGAGATGGACTGGAAAGAGGTTTATAGAATCTACAAGCATGGCTAGTGATGGAGGAGTCTGGAAATCCATTGCGTCTGGCTTTTGTTGTAAAGATGGCAGACTCATTTCATCTGTTACTGTTTCATGTTTCCATTTTGCTCAATATTTCATTGATTGATTCATGTTTACTGTATGACTGTCTTCTAGAAGCGAGAATCGCGCCCACTGTACAGACCCGAGCACGGTTATCACTCAGATAATACCAAAGAGAACTCTCCTCCATCATCAATGCTGAGAGGAGGAAATGGAGCCTCACTCCCAAAATTAATCCACAGAACATCCAGTAAGTCACTTTACCTCTACACACATGCCTGTCTTTGTCTTTCTTTCTGTTTCATTGACTAAAGGGTATTTTATTATTTTTGTTGTTAATACATTGTAGAAATGGGTGTGCTAGCATAGTTGTTAGGGAACCCTGCTGGTAGTGTCATGAGCAGGGTCAGATGCAGGTTAGAGGTCTGGACTTGTTGTCTGCAAGAGTGAGGGGCAAGACTGGCCGTCTATTTCTTCATGCATTCAGACCTTCAGAATGTGGTGGACCTATCACATCAGAGACCCATAGCAGGAAACTACGCAGGGACAGTTTATCATTGTTGTTGTTGTTGTTATCACAGTGAACATTTAATGAGATCTACAGAAAGTATGTCAGGCATCCTGGTTTGGGGGGACATAATATAAATAACTTACGTTATGCTGATGACACCGTCTTGATAGCAACAAGTCAGAAGGATCTACAGAAAATGATAGATACGATAGATACAGTGGTTGTAGAAAGTGAAAAAAATGGGTCATAGTTTGAATAATAAAAGACGGAAGTCATAGTGATATCAAAGAAACAAATTGTGCCTAAATGTGCAATTCAAGTAAATGATGTTATTTTGGGGGCAAGTGCAGAAATTCAGATCTAGGCTCATGGATAATATCAAATGAAAGATGCATCACTGAGAAAAAGAACAGAATAGGACAAGCAAAGACTCCATTCTATCAAATGAAGAACATTTTGTGCAATAAGTCACTGTCCTTGAAAGTGAGAAAGGGGGTTCTTGCATGTTACATAGAACCAATTTTAACATACGGCTGTGAATGCTGGACAATTAGTAAACAGGCGAACAAATCTCCCTGGAAGCCTTGGAGATGTGGTTTTATAGAAGAATACTGGAAATTAATTGGACAGCCAAAATGAGCAATCTGGACATTTTGAGGGAAGCTGAGTCACAAAGACAACTTATCACAAACATCAGAAAGAAGCAGACATAATTTTTTGGCCATATTATCAGAAGACAAAAACTGGAACATGTTGTGACAACTGGAAATATTTACAGAAAGAGAGATAGAGGAAGACATTGTGAGAAGATTCTTGACAGTCTTGTGTTATGGCAAGGAAGGGAGTCAACACACAATTGATCCATGATGTCTGAGATCACAATTTGTGGAGAGGCATGATCGCCCCTGCAGGCAGGCAAGTCACTGGATGATGATTATGATCACTTTCAGTCCTACGTATGTCTATAGAGCTAGTTATTACTGTTTCATGGGTATAACTTGCTATTAGAGTACTTATTATATTACTAGTTATGACAATTAATATATCACTAAAAATTATATCACTAAATATGACAGTACCTTTTACATTACACGGCATCTCATATCATAATGCCTGTTGTATTGTTAGTTATGACAGTAATTACATCATTAGATTTGACAGCACCTCTTACATCATAGTACTATTATATTAATAATAAATATATCAATTTTATTGCTAATTATGACAGTAAATGTTTCACTTAATATGACAGTACCTGTTCATGACAGTGCTTCTCATATCATTATGTCTATTGTTATTAGAGCATTTATATCATCAAATATGACAGTGCATTTGACATCAAACTGCATCTTGAATCCTGTTGTATTACAATTATGTCTACAGTCTGTGTGGGTAAGTCAGTCATAAAATAGTATTTAAAAAAAAAACAATTATATAAGATACAAACATCAAAACTATTTATTATTGTACTTTTATCTACCCTTCTTTCTCAACACATTCACCACAAACATACATACACTGATCTCACTGTTTTATCAGTCTCCCAATACCTGCACCATATAAGTCTTTGTGCTGCTGTCTTAGCCATGTACGTACTTCATTCACAGCATCTTCGTCATCAGTGAATTGCTGCCTGTTGTGTACTGCTTTTCATGACAAAGACTTGCCGCCATAGACAGTCAGCAGTTCCTTCTTAATGTTCTTGGCACTATGTCTTATGATTAAAATTGCCTCCCAGCAGCACACTGTTCATTGGAGGTACAATTTTCGAGTGTGACTGATATTTTCAACAACGTACATGTTAAACTTTGTGTGCACAAGTGCATGTGCATTCTGCAGTTATCATCTGCAACACATAGACATGAAGCTAGATGGATATGTCACATAATGACACCTTTATTTATAAACTACCAGCTTCCATTTCTCAACTGCTGTATCATTGTGTGACTTACTTACACAACCTCATATGTGCAGATAATCTGTACTCACATCTACACCTGTTTATGTATCATTTGAAATACATCTACAAATCTGATGGTACCATCCATGCTCATGAATTGCAAGTAAACTGAATTATATCACTGGTACTAAAGCCACTTTACCTCCTTTTAAAATATATGATCTCTGTTACAGGTAGCACTAGCAGTAGTACAACAGACTCCACAGAAGGACTATCAGGGACAACAGGCAAGGTAGGACTTCAGTGATATTTAACAAACCTGGACATGGATTGATGTGTCAACCTGATTTTCTTTCTCCGCTAGAGAACATTTTTGAAGACAAAAGCCTCAGTTTACGTATGTTTAATCATGATGCTGAGAATGTATGACAGGTTAGGAAATATACAGTATTAAATTGCCATATGTTATATAAGTAGAGAATAACAGAAATGTGGAAAAACACATGTTTGACAATTCACTGCAAAGTAAAAGGTCACGGAGAAAGTAACCCACACACACCCACACACACACCCACCCACACAGAGAGAGAGAGATTCAAATTAATAAACAGTTGAAACAGAAGGTAAATTTGTAAGCTGAGAACTTGCAACTGCAGGGAAATCCTGCATGTTGAGTGATTCACAACAAATGTGGACGTAGAATACTATTGAAGACTTTGTAATCTTCTAATGTGAGAATATGTCTGAAAAGAGAATCAGGTTTTTTTTTAAAGAGAATATCATGTTTTTGAAAAGAGAATATCATATTTTGTTGCAGCAGCTATCACGAGTCAATGATGGGGTCTATGACAGCACTACTGGTGTAGTCAGAGCAGTAATGACCATGACCAAAGAAGCACCCCAAGTGGACGCTGAAGGCTATTTAGAAATGGTTAAGGTGAGTTCTCTCTGCTAATCATTTACTCCAGGTTGTAGAGGAAAATACAAAAAAAAAATATTGCTTAAAAGTTAACAGGGTCAACTTCATTGCACAGGGTTTTTATTCCATATGGCTCAGTCTCCTTCTGCAGCATGGAAAGCGTCACACAAAGCACGAACTCCGTAACTTCAGCGATGACTCTCAGTAGTCCCCGAAAAAATGCATTCATGAACTGAAGGACGCAGCCTGGACTCAAACCCACAACCTTCGGAGCCTGAATCAGACGGCTTGACCACTTCGCCACAAAAGCTCAGTAATTGTATGACTAGATCTTCTTATAGTCCAAGCCATTTAATGTTGGTGATCATGTCAGTTTGCATTGTTCTGCCTTGTTTACTACCAATCATTTCTGATACTGAAGTTCATCCATGATGTCAGGCTGCCCAGCATCTTCTCTCTGTCTCTTCCTGCCTCTCCCTCCCTCCAACTTTCCCATTGTGATGACATACTCCTACTTTCCCTCTCTCATGATGGGCTGAAAGAATGTGGGCCATCTTCTTCTGATGTGTGTACCCATTTATCTTTGTAAGTTAACTTCTTGCAAGATATCTCTTTTATGCTTTTTATCCATCCATGGTATTCTCAGCCATTCTTCTATAAAACCAATCTCTGCAGATTCCTCACATTTCTACTAATTGTCCATGTTTTAGATTGATTTGGTATGTTATCAAAGTACTTAAAAACATTGGCTTCTTTTAGACTAGTTCAGTTCATTTTAATGTTCCGTTTGAGAAGACATTTTTACATGTAATTATCATTACTTTTGTTTTCTTCTTCTGCATTCAGTCTTTTGTTTCTGTTGCAACTTTCTGTTGCAATTATATCTATCATTTCTTGTAATTGCATTTATTTTCACCAATCAAAATTAAGCCATCTGCATATCTCAGATTGTTTATGTTATGTTCACCATACTCTTATATCTTTTATAATTACACCTATGTGTTCACTTAGATCTCTCTGCTTTTCTAGTTTGATATAATTGCAGATGATGTTTGCACTTTTCTTTGGACGATCTCTTTGCTTCCATGATTTTATCTTGAATAATAACAGCCAGCATGTTCACTTAGAATCCGTGTGCTTCCTTGTTTCTGGCATGAATATGACTATCATGTTCACTTTGATGTCTGTGCTTGTGGCAGAAAAGATGGGATTGGTTGCTTGACTGTCACAGTTGGTCATCAGGATAGAACCTAGCAAAGACTGGGATGGATGTTCTGCAGACCCCACGGTGTCCTGATCTAGGAATTCCCCTCACTCTCTTCTACAAATTAATATCCATAAACTTTTACTACAACACAAAGAACAACACCCTCATAGAAATACGTTTAGAATTATAATATATCAGACAGCAGTTACCAGAAGAGAATATCTAGAGAAGACAAACAACATGTACAGATACACAGCAGTAGATGTGCCAGATGCCACCAGTCTAGTGGTCAGACCAGGGCTGACTGGATAAACGATATCCTCAAAATAGCCTGTCAATGTCCGTACATCGGGAGTCTCAAGTACATCACCTGACTTCTAATAGAGTCCTTCTTCGGCTGTAGACCCCACTGTAGGCAGTAATCTTCAGACACCACAGGACTGGCCAGAATGCTGAGTTGACGTAGTCACTCTCTTCAATTCGGGAACTTCAATAACTGGTCTCTAGGTGGAACCACATCCTCGATGATCAATTTGTGGTTTTCTGTCATCGTCCTCTTGGGAGCCCTGGATAGTCTAAGAGTTCATCAATCTGAGATATCACAATACATGAACGTTCATCAGAATTCCGTATTAAGGTTAAACACAAAACTTGACTGGGGGGCTGCATGGTCTCTGGGTATGGTGTCCACCTCGAGTGCTGGAGGTCCTGAGTTCAAGCCCTGGTGAGGACCGGTATTTTTTTCACGTGAACCTCTAGTAATAAAATTTCCCCTGGTCTCTGGGTAGTGAGATTGGATGCCCGTGTGTATTGTCGTGCATGTAAAAAATCCCTTGGCAGTTGAAAATCGAAAAAGAGCAGCCTAACGGTGTTGCCCAGGCAAAATTTCGAGTTAAAAATCTACCTAAAGTATTTCAGGATCCTCGCCGCTGCTAGAGAGTTTGTGCACTGAGCTGAGTTTCTCCAGACTCAGGTTTGAGTTAGGAGGAGAACGGAGCAGTTATGGGCTACACCCGTGTGCCGTGATGTTGATCCATCGACTAAACTAAACTAAACAAAACAAAACTTGACATACCCGATCACTGGGGGGCTGCGTGCAGCAGGCCTCATTGTGGTGACAACAATCTACGCTCCTACCCAACTGGTATCTCCCCATACCGTAGACTTATTCCGTGGTAGGGCACCTGATTGAGCTTCAGTGGATTGCCATGCCCTTGTTGTCCAAAGTTTGAATCCTTATCTAACGGAGAACACCTCGTGGTCTGTAGAAGTTTTCCTAAACTTATAATATAGAAGTGAGGTACTCGTTGCAGCTGTTAGCCAAGACGTGAAAATCGCGATCAGCTGTCAACATCTCATCAAACTAATGAACGCGATACTTGATAGAATCATTTTGCTGTGCATTCTCCCAACGGGTTTTCCCGTATAATAACATAGACAGATTCCCCAGCTACAATATTAGGTCAAATACGACAGCAGCACTGAATTTTTTCATGACAGTGCTTCACAAATGTTATCAGGTAGAAATGCATCATAATAACATCTGCCATGGAGACTTTTCTATGTGTTTTCCTCATTTTATCAGGTTACAATTGATGATTAAAGCTGTCATGTGCAAGTTGCAGTAGTTGCTAATGTTCTGTTTAATCAACCTTGGCTGAGCCACCAGTAGTGGCATGATTTATGTTCCCAACTAATATAGACATAGAGTCAATGCCATTCATAAAACTGGGCATCGGAGATTTTTCTGAGGAGGAAGTGCATTTGGGTTGTCACATGATCTCTCAGTGACCTAATATATGTGAAAGCCTAAAAATTCACAGTTATGAAGCATTAAATGCCATAAGGATACCTTTTATGTTTCATTTCCTTCTTTCCCAGAATATTCTGGACATTTCCTGGTATCCAATTTTATGAGGTAGGGTGGACCCCAGAGCTGGACTGGTCAGGTCAAATGACCCTGCTCTTGCTGGGGATTCAAGCCTAACCACTGTCTGGACAGATGGGCACAGTTACCACTGCGGTTGTCTTCTTCTGTGTGTCATGTTAACATTTTGTGTCCACAGAAAGTTGGCAGTGAGCTCCGAGGATTGCTGGCCCGTGTGGATGAGGTCATGCCACAGCTACCCCCAGACACCCACAAACAGGTAGGGGCCTCTCTGGGCATATGTCTGCGTGCTAATGTAATTTCATCAGTTGTAACAGCACCTGTTATGATAAACAGGATAATTGTTTACTCAGTTTTAGAATTTTCCATAGAAAAAGTGCACTTAGTGATGAAAACATATTTCACTTTCAAAGACAGAATATTCAGAACAAATGGTACAAGTAGTTTAAATGGGCGGTTTACGTAAAGATTTGTTTGATGAGTTTTAGAATTGATAGAAAGCGAGCACTTAGTGATGAAAAAGTTATTGAACTGTTAAAGACAGAACATTCAGGAACAGTATTCATGAGCTGTTTAAATGGAAGGGTTTATGCTCTGTGGCGAAGTTGTTACGGGCTGACACAAATTGTAATCCCACATTCCTCGCTCGATACACAGCTGTGGGCGATTTGGCAGCAGATGCCTTGCATGCCGTTGCTGAGAAAACAGTGGCAAGCAACTAAATTTGCGAAGAAATCATGAACAGTAAAAAAATATGGGGAGTAACTTTTTAAATGCCTTCCTTCTATCAGTTTCTGGGTTGAGTAAGGTTTTCTATACATATCTTTCTCTGTCGGTAACAAACATCGGTGAATTCAAGGTACATATATACATATCTGTATTATTGATATCTTTCTCAACATTTGCAGGTTTTGATGAGGTATTTTATATATTTATTAATACAGCCAATCTGTTATTACAGTCAGTCACTCTTTCTTTGAGAAAGAGGGTAGGTGGAGAGAGGGAGAAAGGGTGGTATAGAGAGGGGTAGAAAGAATGAATGAACTTTATTTTCAAATTGGGCACGCAGGCCTGTCTGATATTCTGCCCATCTTTTTTCTCTGCTTTACTTTCAGAGAGGGGGAAAGGGGTGGGACTTCGTTTATGGTTAACATGACTGGGGATTTACTAAGTAAATACAGATGTATTGCGGAGACTCCATGGCGAAGTGGTGCAGCTATCTGACTCGGGCTCAGAGGTTTTGGGCTCGATTACTGGCTGCGTCCTTCGATTCATGAATGCATTTTTTCCTCAGACTCCTGGGGTCGTCGCTGGAACTACAGAGTTTGTGCCTTGTGCGACGTTTTCGGCAGTTTGCTGCGGAAAGAGACTGAGCCATATGGGATAAAAACCAGGTGCAATGAAGATGACATATGTATGGGTATATTAAGTATATGATGCTAGCCCCGTGTGTAGACTGATCAGCAGCTGATGAGTGATGTGGTCTATATCATACCAGTCGCCTTTGCTTGCCCATGACATTTCCTGGTAGGCTTAGGTTAGGTCAACCTGGGATCCTTGGTCAGTGAACAGTTTTTTGTCACCTCGATGGGGATTTGAACACATGAATGTCACTACCATAGCCTCCTTGAGAATGATGTATGGTAGGTTAGAAAATAACAGTATCAAGTAATAGACAAATAGATATTTAAAAGGTTGAGAATTAGACATGCAAGCCCATCTGACGTTCTACAGAGAGATATGTATGTAGATGTATTAACAAAGAGCAGTTCTCATTTCTCTGGCTGGATTACTTTTCATGACTGTTTTATTTCAAACTGACTTTCCATGCATCTTCAACAGGTGGAGATGGCCCAGAAGGTGTTGTCTACAGACATGGCCTCCCTGATCAGTGCCATGCGATTAGCACAGCAGAACTACCATACGCCCCTGGTGGATGACTACAGGAAAAGCATGCTGAAGTCAGCGCACGCTCTGGCCATGGACTCCAAGAACTTACTTGATGCTGTTGACAGTGCTCGTCTGAAGCTGTCTTCGTAGTCTTCACGAGAATCATTGACAATAAAGATCACTTGTTTTTGACTTTCTCATCTTTTTACTTTATAGGGCATTTTCTTGGTATCTCTCTGGTATCTTATTGTGTGCTCTCTTTCTGATCTAGTATCACTCAAATACCGACCAAAGATACAGGGCGTGGGGGTTTGGGAAAAGAAGGAATATTTACAATTCCTAAAGGATACAGAATTTTAATGTCGTTTGATTGCATTGGTGCTTTTGTTGTAAAGGAGGGAGTGAGAGAGAGAGAGAGAAATGTGCATGCTTCAATAAACATACCCCATAGAGGTAAATAGTTTTTGTTTCATGTTTACTGAAGTTAAGTTGGGATCATTTATCTGTCTGTTCACATGCTTCTTAAGCTACGATGCAAATAAATAAAAATATAAAGCATACTTAACGTGACAGATACCACAAAACAAATTGTAAATACATATATACAAATGTGAAGATATTATAGAATTTTACTTTATTTTACTGTTTAATTTCAAACATTGATACCTTTTCTGTCCCAGAATATGCTGTTCTAAAGTTATACAAATCCTAGGTCAGTCATTGAGTTAAATAAATAATTTCTTCTGTTCCTCTTTATCCCCCAGTGAAACATGGGCCCCCTCAATTAACTCCCTTGGCTTGTTGGATTTCAAAGTTTTCCGAGGGGTAGGCCAGTCCAACCCCAACCCTCCTTAGTGTCCTGTTATGACATGCATGATATAGTACTATATATATAAAATCTACCTTAGTGCTGATTTGAACCCTTGTCCACTGGGCTGGCAGACAAGCACTTGGCCACTGTGACTCTCTCTTGACTAAACACGGCTACTGTAGCTCTCTCTTGACTAAACACCTGGCCACTTGGCTACTGTAGCTCTCTCTTGACTAAGCACCTGGCTACTGTAGCTCTCTCTAGACTAAGCACCTGGCCGTGGGTCTCTCTTGACTAAGCACTTGACCACTGTGGCTATCTCTTGACTAAGCACCTGGCACTTGGCTATTGTTGCTCTCAAATATTGCAGCTCTGTTTTAAACAGTTATGCCTGAAACAAAACTTTTGGATAAATGAAATAGAAGCAGAAGAATTTAAATACCTAAGGGAAATTATAACATTAGATGGAAAATACACAGCAGAAATTGAGAGCAATTCAGGAAATGAAACGTATACATGCAATAAGTCACTATCATTGAATGTGAGAGAGTTGCTGAAATGTTATATGAAACCTGGTTTGCTGTATGGCATTGAATGTTAGAGAGTGCTGAAATGTTATATGAAACCTGGTTTGCTGTATGGCACTGAATCATTGAACGTAAATGAACAAATAAGAGAGAGCTTTGGAAGCAACAGAAATGTGGCTTCTGAGACAAATGTAGCAAATACTTTGGACAGCCAGGATTACCTAACAATGATTACCTGGTAGAGAGTTTTGAAACTATAACATCGGATACAATTGTAAGAAAGAGACAAACATCATTCTGTGGTCATATGATGAGAAGAGAGGCTTTACAGGACAACTGGAAAAACAGAGAGGCAGACCAAGAGAAATAATGCTGGATGGACTGAGACAATGACATAGAGGAATATCATCAGGAGAGTTGATCCTGACCACCAATGACCGGCATGTGTGGAGAGACATGAATGCCTGCAATAGTTGGCAGGACACATAATGACATATGTTTGCTGAGAATGTTCACTACAGCTGACATCTTTGTGAGGTCTAGTTGGCAGGACACATAATGACATATGTTTGCTGAGAATGTTCACTACAGCTGACATCTTTGTGAGGTCTAGTTGGCAGGACACATAATGACATATGTTTGCTGGGAGTGTTCACTACAGCTGACATCTGTGTGAGGTCTAGTTGGCAGGACACATAATGACATATGTTTGCTGGGAGTGTTCACTACAGCTGACATCTGTGTGAGGTCTAGTTGGCAGGACACATAATGACATATGTTTGCTGAGAGTGTTCACTACAGCTGACATCTGTGTGAGGTCTAGTTGGCAGGACACATAATGACATATGTTTGCTGAGAGTGTTCACTACAGCTGACATCTGTGTGAGGTCTAGTTGGCAGGACACATAATGACATATGTTTGCTGAGAGTGTTCACTACAGCTGACATCTGTGTGAGGTCTAGTTGGCAGGACACATAATGACATATGTTTGCTGAGAGTGTTCACTACAGCTGACATCTTTGTGAGGTCTAGTTGGCAGGTCACATAATGACATATGTTTGCTGAGAGTGTTCACTACAGCTGACATCTTTGTGAGATATAGTATATGTTGGGGTCAGCATGGCAGAATGGATGAGAGGGGTCATTCTTAAAACACCCAGTGTGCTGATGCCAAGTTAGTGGGTTTAACCCCTACAGTCAGTTGGACTTAAATGTTGACTTCTCATCCTCAACTTTGGGACGTAAATTACAAGTACCTCTGAAGTCGGAGTGGGTTTACCTAATGAAGTGGGACACTGGTAATAGGGAAAGCTAATCCACTTTGTGCAATCAGTATTCAATCAGTCCGGTGTGCTAGAAGTAGTAACATGTATATGGACTACGCTTGAGTTTAAAGCGAGCGAACAAAAATACAAAATATATGTTGTTTGTACTGATGTTTCTACAGGATACACCATATGTTACCTACTATTATTGGTCTCCATTTGATACTACCATATCATACTGTACAATCTTCATTCTTATTTGTCTACTGATAGTTGTGTCATACCTTATTCATGACAGTAATCAAACAAACCCAGGTTCATACCTAAGATGTAGATGTACAATCTTCATTCTTATTTGTCTACTGATAGTTGTGTCATACCTTATTCATTACAGTAATCAAACAAACCCAGGCTCATACCTTCCCTTCTTCAGTATGCTTGATTCTGGTGCAGATACCTTCATATTACTAAACATATCTGCTGTCTGCATTTACCTCCATTTATTTTGTTACATATATTTGTTTAGGTCTTGGTTTTCTTGTGATCATCCTCCTATTTTTTGTAGTTGAACTGCTAACTGTAATAATGGAGGGTTATATTCTGGGAAGAGAGGAAGAGGAAGGCTAAAGAGAAGCTTACAGGATGTGGCAGATTATATCCAGATGTGTGTATTGGATGCAGGGCATTTTACTTATGACCGAGAAGTTCTCTCGATGGTTGTTATGGGAGTGAGGTTCTGAAAGGACATGCTACTGAATGAATGTTAATCTACAAAGGACACGCTACTGAATGAATCATGTTAACTATAATATGACAAACAGCACAGTAAATAAACATAGTTTGTAAAGAGAAGTAGGAAAAACTGGTGAAATGAAAATCTCACTAACAGAATCACATGAAAATAAATAAATAATATATATATATATATATATATATATATATATATATATATATATATATATATATATATATATATATATATATATATGTGTGTGTGTGTGTGTGTGTGAAATAGGTGTTTGAAATCGGGCGGCTAGTCCGTGTAATATTTAATTTTTTTTTATTTTGGTGGTATTAAAGTGAATGAACATTGTTCGTATTAATGCCATTATTAGATGGCCTGACACCAGATTACCAGCTTGCTGATATAAATATAGTATCATTGTTACATGGTTCCACACCAGCTTATATGTGATTAATCTTAATCTAGCATCTTCATTACATGGCTTGACCCAGCTTACCAACTTGATTGATCTGTATGTAGTATCATCATTACCTAGTTTGACATCAGCGTCTAGACTTCATTAATCTGAATGTAGTATCATTACATGGTTTTAAATGAAATTACTGATACGATCTAAAATGTAGTTTCATCATTACATGATTTGATACCAACTTATAGACTTGATTAATCTGAATGTAATATAATGTATGGATGTGAAGCTTGGACAATGAGCAGACAAGCTGAAAAACATCTGATGGCTGTGGAATGTGGTTTCTGAGGAAAATGCAAAGAATACCATGGACAGACAGAAAAACCAATGACCAAGTACTACAAGAAACAAATGAAAACTGTACATTGATTTGAGAAATTAGATGTAGATGATCAGCATGTTTTGGTCACATTATGAGAAGAAATAAATTGGAGAACTTGGTGACAACTGGCAAGATCGAGGGGAAGAGAGCAAGGGGAAGGCAGAGAAGTAAATACCTGGATTGCTTGGACACGTATGGTTGAGACAAGAACACTGAGCTGATCCATGACTGGTGGTCGAGTGAGATGGCAAAACCTGAACCGCCCATGCTTACCGACATGGCACATGATGATGATGAATACAATCATTACATGATTTAATGCCAGCATATATTCTTCATGCCGGTCTCTCTGGCTGAGGGGTTACAACACTTTCTCCGTAATCCCGTTTATCACACAGAGTCTCGTAGCAGGGCGAGAGCTGGGAGCGGTTCGACCCCCGCTGGTGACTTGCGGGATAACTGAGCCGGCCGCTCAGAAAGCAATGGCAAACTACTGAGCGTAATCTTGCCAAGAAATCAACATACAGCTGAAAGATGCTGATGTTGACAGCGATGTCCTGTAAAGGATATGCAAAACATTTATTTATTTATTTATATTCTTTAATCTGAATGTAGTATCATTATAGGAGTAAAATCAGCTTACTGGCTTGATTAGTCTAAATGTAGTAGGATCATTATAGGAATAAGACCAGTTTACCGGCTTGATTAGTCTAAGCTGTAATAAATATGTTATCATTACATGTTTTAGTTGGACACCAACTTACTATTTTTAATCAACAAGGAAAGATGGTTATCTGTATGGTATAAATGAATGAAAAGAATAGTGTTCACTGCAATCAGATACCAATAAACTTGGTTTTGAATAAACAGTTGGAGCAAACCTGGTTAATGTAATGTTTCAGTGTACAAACATTTAGAGCAAACCTGGTTAATGTATTGTTTCAGTATGTAAACGGTTAGAACAAACCTGCTTAATGTAATGTTTCAGTATGTAAACAGTTGAAGCAAACCTGCTTAATATAAGTTTTCAGTATGAAAACAGAGGAAACCTGGGTCATGTAATGTTTCAGTATGTAAATGGTTGGAACAAAGCTGGTTAATGTAATGTTTCATTATGTAAACAGTTGAAGCAAACATGGTTGATGTAATTTTTCAGTATGTAAACAGCAAAATCTGACTTTCAGTATGAAAACAGTTAGAGCGAACCTGGTTAATATATTGTTTCAATGTGTAAACGGTTAGAGAAAACCTGGTTAATGTAATGTTTTAGTATGTAAATGGTTAGAGAAAACCTGGTTAATGTAATGTTTTAGTATGTAAATGGTTAGAGCAAACCTGGTTAATGTAATGTTTCAGTATGTAAATGGTTAGAGCAAACCTGGATCATGTAAGGTTTCAATATGTAAATGGTTGGAGCAAACATGGTTCATGTAATGATTCAGTGTGAAAACAGTTGTAGAAAACCTGGTTAATGTATTGTTTCAATATGTAAACAATTGGAGCAAACTAGGTTCATTTAAGGTTTCAAAATGTTAACAATTGCAGCAAACCTAATTAATGTAATCTTTTAGTGTATAATTTGACCACAACACCTGAGGAGTTTCTGGATATACCATACTTCTCTAAATCGATGACAATATTATGTTGTTGAATTGTTACTGGAAGTTTGGACTGGGATGAAAAGTGAAACTTTGCAGATTTGCAGCAAAATATGAATATCAAAATTGAAAAATAAAATATAAATGTTGAGATTGAGTGAGAGCCTTGGGAACTTGGCTATGTTAACTTTACTTATAGGTATTGAACAAATAGTGTTGGCAGTAAAAGTAGAGGTAAATATACGTGTGTCATGACAAACAAATTGCTAGCAGTAGACTAAGGGGGTTCAAATAAAACTCACAAAATGACTAGGAAGTTCGGTGAAGGAAAGTACACAGATACAGGTGAAGTTTTTGACGAAAGTCTTTATCAATAGACAAGAAAACAAACAAAAAATAGCAGAGAGGAGAATACCAGACTCACATTCTGACAATAGTCTGATGAGCACAAATACTAGAAGTGGTTGTCCATTGCTAGTTTGTGTGTTGATCAGATTACTGTTCAGATTTGAAGTTAAGTATTTTCTGTTTTTCTGTGTCTGCATTTTAGTGTGTTGTTTTTCTTGTTTGTTGGTAAAGACTGTTGTCTGAAATGTTTGCCTTTATCTGTGTATGTTTTTCCTTTCATTGAGTTTCCTGGTCATATTTTGTTTTATTTATATAAACAAAATGAATATTTTCAGCATTGACCATAGTAAATGAACTAAATATTGTTATCCGTGTGATTTAGATGTGGTGGATGTAGTGGATGTAGTTGCATGAAACAGAAGTGGTCACTGCACTGAATGAAGTGAGCACTATCAAAAGTAAAATATAGTGGTGTTTATTGTGGTTGAATGATAGATTAACAAAACCAGTTGAATACAGAGATAAATATAGTGGTGTTTATTGTGGTTGAATGACAGATTAACAAAACCAGTAGAATACAGAGATAAATATAGTTAAGGAAATTGACTTGGTCTCACTTGATGTTAATGATCATCATCTTCACAGAATGTGTCTTACATGTTTTATTATATCTGTCCACATTGAAGTGCACATTTATGGCTCAATATGCTTATCTTTACTTTCTCTGCTTGAAATCTGAGGCAGGTCAGAGAATTAATGTACCTATCTGAAAGTTGACAACACTGGTGCTAATATTTGTGTGTCTCGTCTTCAGAGAATATTGCTATGTGAAACTTTTTTTTAGTGTGGTCTATCTGTGTCCGTTTCAGATGCTGTCATGTTATTGGGCAGTTATGCACTTATTCAGGTGTGATCTGTTTAAGTGTTTATTTCTATAGATGGTGTCATTGTTGTCAGTCATTGATGGGTTTTCCTTTCCTGCTTGGACTTTAAAGATAGCCTGTACACTCGTTAAAATAACATACAATGGCATGAGACTTTGTACTGGATTTCTGGACAATGAAGAGGCTTTTAAGAGCATTAGTAAGGAATCCTTTGCAAATTGTTGAGGCACTATGGCATCCCACAGACAATTATTAACTTAACAAGGGCAACTTATAAAGACATAAAATACAGAGTTTTTCATGAGGGAAAACTAACAGGTACATTTGAAATAAGGACAGGAGTGTGACAAGTGCCATTTGTCACGTGTAAAATATTCTTACTGACTATAGACTGGATAATGAAGATAATAATATCTACCACCTGAAATGGAATTCACTTGACTCTGGCAGAACGGGTATTGATAACCTGTTTTCCCATGATGAAAGCTCACTTCAAGAGATTGAATCATACACATGTTTAGGCAACAATGTAGTCACAGATGGAGGGAACCCACAAGGTAAAAGAAACATAGGGTGAACTAAAGAGACACGCAGAAGAGAATTACAGGCAGCAGTGAATAATATAAAGGAGGATATTATGAGAGATGCACACTGCTCCACAAAAATCAAAGCAGCCTTTATGAATTGTAAGAGATAAAACAACTGTCATTTAAAACTGTCATTTACTGCCTATATAGTACCCTGCGGTGTATGGGGGGGGGGGGGGGGGGGGTCTTGAGCCTGAGGAATTAAGGCCGCCTGGCTAGTGTAGTCGCCACAAACTGCAGGTTAAGGTTTTCTTTTTGCCCCCGACAGAAAAAACTCCACACATTACCGAAGATTCGAACCTAGGTCACCCGAATGAGAATCTGGCATTCTAGCCACTCGGCCAGCTGCTCCTCATAGAACAACAAAAGTCAGAATACTAAGAGAATTCTTATCTCCTGTGGTAATATAGGGATATGAAAATTAGATGCTTAACAAATTAACTGAGAAGCACATATCCGTACCTGAATATCAGTGTTACAGAAAAGTATTACAAATTCAGTGGTTGGAAGGGAGAACTAACAGATCTATCCAACAAATCGATCCAACAAATCGGTATTGAAAATGATTTCAATTTACAGCAAAGAAAAATCTGGGAAATGTTTAAAAAAAAATAGAAGGCTAGAAAAGATAATTATGAAGACAGACATAACAGTCTAGAAAAGATAATTGTGGAAGGAAGTGTACCAGGGAGGCAACGAAAGACATACCATAGCGCAGATAGATTCAGATTATTTACACATGACAGCAACAGAAGCAGGGACATCCTACGTAGAACAAAGTATTTAAAAGGACTATTATAGGGGTACAGCTTTGTACAGGATGATGATAAATTTCACTTGGTATTTGAGTGGTCAAACTAGTATTCCTACAGCCTACTTACCTTCAAGCACAGAATCCCTCTCAATGTAAACATGATCTTTCATGATACAAATATGTACTGATGATAACAAGAAACACATATTTATTTCTTCATGTAGAATGCTTATAGTTTTGATTTACATTGCATATATGTATAGTTTCTGGCTGCTTGTGTATAAATTGTCAGAATAATGTAATGTAATATGGCCTATATAATTATGAATATGAGTAATGACTTTACAGATTTGCGGTTTGTGTTGATTGCTTTGACAAATTTCTGAAGAGCAAATAATAAATACATGATATCTAAGTTTTAAACAAAATCTGATCTTCTAGTAGTTTCCTCTCTCTCTCTGTGTGTGTGTGTGTGTGTGTGTGTGTGTGTGTGTGTGTGTGTGTGTGTGTGTGTGTGTGTGTGGGTGGGTGGGTGGGTGGGTGGGTGGGTTTGTTTGTTTGTTTCCTGTCTTCTGACCTTCTTATATAATACTTGACAAGTGAATCATGTATTTGTCATAACTTTTGGTCAAGTTTTTCATCGGAGAAAATCTTCCGATCAGCACAATATCCTATTTGTATTGGACAGGTCTTTGCACGGGAGCAGTAGTAGCCATTCATCTCATTATACCGTCAAACAGAATCTATGCAAAGCCGCCCCATGCACATGGTCACACATTCTGTCCTCTCATGCGACTGCTTTAAGTATTACAAGCTCCCCCCCCCCCTTTTCCACACACACACACACACACCAAACAGCTATATTTCCAGAACATTGTATCCCTTTTCCCGGGAAGGTTAACCCGGTCAACAAATGCCCGCAGAAGTCGGATGTGTCGGCCTAACGGCGCAAGAACGCAGCTCTGCTGTAAACAGGCACAACGCAATCACATCCGAAAAAAAACTCCGGATGAACGAAGAAGAAGAAGTATCCCTTTTGTTCTCTCTCTCTCCCTCTCCACACACACACACACACACACACACACACACACTCACTCACTCACTCACTCACTCTCTCACTGAAGAAACATTGTTACTGTGTGAACATGCAAGTATGTGCTCGTGTGTGTGGATGTGTAGATGAGGATAGGAATTCCCTGGAAAAGTCAAATTGAGTTTATTTCATTCCGGACGAGTAAACCAGAGTCCCAAATTACACATACACTACAACATTTCCCCAGCTTTAGTAATCAAGCGATTACATTCTCCGGATCCCTTCATTTGACGGAATGGTCAAGAAAGCTTTTGTACTGGTGATTTGCACGTTAATGTGAAACAGCTCTGAAATGTGATTGGAAGAGAGAGAGAGAGAGAGAGAGAGAGAGCTGGCTCCAAGGAAATCTCTGACAAAGTGCGGTTTCATTTGTCTAGCTTTTCTAACGAGTCAAGTTGTATCTCCGATTTGCATACAAAGATCGGTGATATCCAAGAGAAACATTGCACGAGCCATGTTCTTTACAAAATGTAACGTCCTCACAGAAAGATCAAAGCAGTTCGTATGGTTATATTCAACGGGCAGCTGAACGCGAACACGCAAGCATTAAGTTAAGAATACCTAGTCTACCTGTAAAACGTGACGTAGCGAGATCGAGTCTGCTTGTAAATAGTAATGTAATTTTATTAAATACATATCATAGGAACTCTTATAGAAGAAGACTGGTAGTTATAGAGATGATGTTGCTTTATCGTAGAATTCCTCGGAAGACCAATACAAAAGTACTTCGTTTATCTGGACGCTTTTTACGGTCCCTGAAGCGTTTTGGGTATTTTGTGCTAGCCCCATATTTTTAATAGTCCAATTGGTATTCTGCCGACTCCGTGGCGAAGAGGTTACGGATGCGGTTCGTGATCCCACGTTCTAAACACAGCTGCGCGCCATTTGGCAACACACCGCGTTGCGCTTTTTTTTTTTTTACAAAATGGTATTGGTGCCAGCGTTCAGAAAGCAATGACAAACTACTGAACGTAAACTTGCCAAGTCATCAACAACAGCAAAACAATGTTGGTGTTGACTGCAAACGTACTGTAAAGGATATACAACTAACTAAACCAATCGGCACTCGAGAGGTCACGTGGTCAATATCACACCGGCTTCCTTTACTTTCCAAGACATTTCCTGGTGCTCAATTTAAGCCGGGTCCAACAGGAAACCCAGGTCACATTTTACAAATCCTTCTGAATGCACATTCGAACCCATGACCTCCGGGCCGATGGGCAAGAGTCTTAACTTCTACGCTACTGCGGCTGCCAAGCCTTTGGTATGAAGGTATCTATGAGTGGAGACCACACAGTCCCACTCAAATGGCTCTCTTAAAGACATCCACCGGAATGAAGGACATTCTTACAGTGGTTTCAGCCACGTTTCCAAGTATTCAATACAATTTCAATTCAGAATGTATGTTTCTTTTGAAAGCGCCTCATTTATCATTGTACTCCTCTTCCTCCCATATCTCCGACATTTCCTTAACTCTGAGGGAAATGAACTGACATCTACTTCTCTGCGTCAGAATATTCCTTACAGAAGAAAGATCTATCTCTCTTCACCGGAATATTCTTTAAAGAAGAAAGATCTACTTCTTTCCGCCAGACAATTCCTTACAGAAGCAAGGGTTTCAACAATCTCTATTATGAAATTGTCAATCCTGTCTTTATACAGAAGTTCAAAGCTGTCATTACTGTTTGACAAGAAAACAATATAAATCTTACTTAACTTGTAGTCACAGAAAAGCTTTCAGGTATGGGGTTTCTTGGGACTAAAAGAATAATTTTAGGGCGGGAAAAATTCTAATATCCTGGACCTGTCGGGGTGAAAGGTAGCCAACGCGCCGACTAGCTGGCAAATACTGCACCAATGCAAACTGGAAGAAGCATGGACAGGATTAATATAATCAATGTAACACAGATTCGGTTGACGGATAGTGATAAAACACCGATGCGAGCCCGACTGCACGAACTGGGAGTGAAACCTGGTCAAGCACTGCAATGCCACATTCGTGGGAAACAGAGGAGATAGCATAACACATTCCTTATAGGAGCAGTGAGCAGAATACTCAGGGATGGCTGCCTTTCGGAGGGCTCATGGGAATATCCAATGTACAGTGACATCGTTTGACACAACATAATATAACACAAATAAAAGACGCCGTGCGCTGCTAGGATACAGAAGTTGTTTGCAAGTAAAGTTTAAAAAGTTAGTTGCATATCCTTTACAGGACGTTGCAGTCAACATCAGTATTTTTTTATTTTTTTGGTGATTTCCTGGCAAGTTTACGTTCAATAGTTTGCCATTGATTTCTGAACGACAGGCACCGATACAATTTCGTAAAATAAACCAACGCAACGCGGTCTGTTGCCAAATCTCGCACAGCTGTGTTTCGAACGCGGGTATGCGGGATCACGAACCGCGTCCGTAATTACTTCGCAACGCAGCAGTGTTTGCAAGTAACTTCTGTAAATTCACATAAATTTGAAACACATACAGTGCAGTTACAGAAGTCTTTTGCGAGTAACTTCTGTAAATTCACAGGAATTTGAATATGTTCATCATGTACAGTGCAGAGACTGAAGTGATTATCTTAAAATATCTTAAGAACAGCGGAGTTGATATTCACAATCAATGCAACTATTCCAAGCTGTATACAGTAATGGCGAATATGGGAAGGTCTGCCCACCCGCAGCTGTGTAATTAGGAAACTACATTATTTCCATTATTTCTCATAATTTCTCCTAACATAGCGTTACATCCACACCACTATACGTAATACATTTCAAACCACGACCACCTTTGAATGTTTCAAAAACATAGCCAGAAAGAGTGCCTGCTGTCTCTTCAGACTTGCTATTTGACTCTGTTAGTCCACCCTCTGAGCCAACATTCTTCGGTAAAAATAACGAATAAGAATGGGAAACATTTTCAAAAGCCCATGATTATGAATCAGTAGAAAGGACAAAACCTGTGGGAGGGACTTTACAACTTTATACACATAATGAACTGGAAAGACATAGTTAACTACGGCTGGAGTCTTCGACCTTGGACAAGATGATCGGAGATTATTTTTCCCGCATATCCTTTACAGGACATTGCAGTCAACACAAGCATTTTTTAGCTGCTGTTGATGTCTTGGCAAGATTACATTCTGTAGTTTGCCATTGTTTTCTGAGGGACCGGCTCACATACCCCCTTAAGTAACCAACGCGACATGATCCCCTACCGAATCTCGCGCAGCTGCGTTACCCACGTGAATATACAGTATTACGGAGAAAGTCGTTAAACACTAGGCCAGGGAGACTGGCAATCAGAGAATACCAACCTAAATAATTCTGCAAATAGAGCACTGAGTTATAGCCGTAGTGATGTGCCTCTGTGTGAAAAGCAAGGCTTCTTTCAGCAACATAACCTTTTCATTAAACCATTTAATGACATTTACGGAAGTCGCTCAGCCAAAAGGATAATAGAGTTGGCTCTTAAACTTCCTGTGCGCCGATGGCGAGATAGGGGTTAAATCCCTACACCTGTCAATTTATCTCACATATTAAATTCTCACCCTTGACTTGAGAACGTAAATTACAATTACCTCATAATTTGGAGTGCGTTTGCCTAATGGTGGGTTGGGAGGGGGGGGGGGGTGCACTGGTAATAGGGAAAACTAGTCACCACGCAAAAATCTGTCCAATGTGGACTATGCCTGAGGTCAAAGCGAGCGAACTGATAAATGTGGCTTTATTTTTTTTTAAATCTGACATTTTGCCGGACGATTTTGCACATCTACTCTTCTTCTGATACTTCCCTGAACTCACGTAGGTGTCCAAATAACCCGAGCCCTTATTGGAAACGGAGATATGGCTACCTGGTTCGCAAACAATGCATTCAGCCTGTTCATCTTTTTGACCTTCTCAAAAGAAGGGTATTTGTTCCATAAGGAGTTTGTGAACTTACGTTTTCTTTTCGACATAATGAGTATTCTTGAATTTCCGTAAATTAAAAACTTATTTTATAATACTATTACATTATATCAGAGATTAATTTATCAATTGACAATTAAGAAGCTATTTCATTAGTAAGAATTAATTATATTTGTGAAATTTTAAAACATTGCCTGAAACATCATCAATAGTTGAGTCTTATACACCAGTTTGTGAACAAATTATGGTCGTTATATTCGTCCATTAAAATATTACAAAGCAATGCTTACTTGCCGGCTCCGTGGCGAAGGCGTCAAGGACGTGGTTCGTGATCCTCCATACCGAGTTCGAAACATATTTGCGCTCGATTTGGCCGCAGACCACGTCGCGTTGGTTTTTTTACGAAATGGTTTGGGTGCCGGTCGTTCAGGAAGCAATGGCAAACTACTAAACGTAAACTTGCCAAGAGATCACAACAACAAAAATGCTGGTCTTGACTGCAATGAGCTGTAAAGGATATGCAACTAACCTTTAACAGCAGTGCTTGCTTGTTTATACACATAACGAGTTGTGATTGGATGTGTGCCTTATTTATCCACACTGGAAAAAGAAAAAAAAAAAAAAAAACAAAGAAGGGAAAATAAGATCGTATATAAAAACTTGGAATCATAAATTCCCTTCAGAAGAATTCAATTAATTACAGTGAATTACAAGTATAAATACATTAGGAAAGGAAACATATTTATTTTGAAATGTCTGTTCAGCAGGAAGATACAAGTCAATCCAAAAGATGGAGTTAAAAAGGCCAACAGCCCAAATAAAATAAAATGCCAAGAACTCGGAAAACCTTTCAAAACTCATCGCTATCTGTGCTTTTTACAACCGGAAATGATTATTCTAGAGAAAAATGTCTTTGCTTTACTCCCACAAACGCTGATTGGTGCACGCCTTGTAAACTTTACCAATGATAAGGATAAGAAAATTTTCAAATTTTAAGAGCCCCAATTCGGGACATTTTCAAAATTTTATGAAAGATGAGGACGGTAGGGAGTCCTTTTCGTGTATTAGGAAGTGCCAAGCAAAGTGAGCACTTGCTTGTTAAGAAAATGTTTTAAGAAATTTTCTTTGTTGTGTTATATTTCCCAGAACTTGTAGATGTGTCATTAAAAAAAAAAAAATCGGGCTTGTGTTTGTCATATTTCGATGACATCATATCTCAAATGTCGGCAATAAAGTTACAAATTAAAATTTAGAGTGATCCGATGCTACATGTACATTTCATTACTGTATATTGCAGACCAGTGGGTAATGAATAAACACTCTAAGAGTTTAACAAAGGGGTTAAAAGGCAAGATGATCGACTTCAGTGCAGGGGTTTTATCTCAAATATTCTCGGTCTTTTTACCACAAGGCGGTCTGCAGAAAGCGTCGCACACACCACGAACACCGTAGCTCCAGCGACGACCCACCTACATGTAGGTGGATGTCACATATCAGCAGATCACTCATCTCAAGTTATCAGGAAAGATCGGGAATTACTGAACCAATCCGCACCTTACGGCACGGTTACATCAGATCTAAATGTAGGAGATGTCAATAGGCTATCTAGGACGATGTGGCGTCTCAGGTAAGACAGCGCATTGGCTTGCGAGTTAAAACTGGCTCCAACCACTTTGACGGGGCCGGCGCAAACTTTAGCCTCGCGCATTTCTCAGCATAACTATCTGACGAACAGTCGCATTTTTGAGTGTGAGGATCCATGTGCCTTTCCTCGCTCTGGTAAACTTGCCCCTTTGTGACATGTCTGACGATCCGTGATGAAGAAAGGTTAAGGTAACATATGTTTGTCCAATGTACCATGATATGATGTGAATTAATGAACTGATAAAGTTGATAAGATTTCTTACAATTTCTTGGAGATTTTCTGCAGAACTGAAAACGCATTCCGTCCGCTGACATCTTGCAATGCTACCCCTCAATGTCTTCTGAATGCCAACTTATATTGCTATTCTATGCCATTGCTATGAACGCATAACGTGCGCATTCATCTGTATACTATGGAGAATATACCGTTGTTATGAGTAAGAGAGAGAAATTGCTACGTCTATTTTCTTGTGATTTCGCTCATATGTAAAAGGGGAAAGATGAAATCAATGCTGCAATTTCTGCAGACCTTTGCACCTAAGCTCAGCATGAAACCAATGCTGTAGGTTAAATATTACGTTCAGGGATTTGCAAATGCTTTCTGAGTAAAGAACATACTGTATTCGTTGACGAACCTAGTGCAAAGATAATGTGTGCAAAACAGGGAAGGTTTTACCCCATGTCTAGACCCCTGTCACCTGACGATAGGAGGAGAAAGATTTTACGTTCAGGCTTATGAATAGAAGACGTAGATGTGCGAGAGAGACGAATTTCTGCCTTGCAGTTTTCACGCTTAATTTGTATGTTCATTGTTCATGGCAAGGGATTTTTATGTGTTTCCATATTTTGGGAGATGTCCCATATTGTTTCATGAGAATGATCTATTGCTTTTCCATATTTTTGAATGACTCTCGAATGGATTTTGATTTATTGCTACTTTATAACTGGAGAAAATGTTCGTATTTGACACCCCAGTAAATAGAAGACAAGTTAGCTTGTGATGATGGAGAAGAGGTGGCACTTGTGAACCGAATCTGACCTGAGAAATGCAGCAAACCATTGTGCATTGTATAATGGATTTTGTCACCAATGTTTATATTACCATAAGATGTTTTTATATCATCATTCATGCCTTTATACTAACATTGATGCACCTGTCTCATCATTTACATCCCTGTCACTGCCTGTATGTCATCGTCTTTTCATCCGAAGTCTATAGCTCAACTGATGTTTCTGGGACACCAAGACATCCTGACATCAATGACGACCAGATGATGATTACTATGCAGAAACCGGTCGTACCCCTCAGCAGTATGATTAAATTCCAACACCATAGGAGAGAAGGGGGTTACTGCTCTCTATTCTAGGTGATACCACGCTTCTTCCTTCTCATCATTCCTTCCATTTCCCCCCTTATTCTTTCATGCTCCTTCGCGATGATATTTAGTGTTTACAAAGTCGATATCGGTAGAATGTTTATTTGTATTGACAACGAGTAGAGTGGTGTTCTTGTGTAGCCTTCTTGTATGATTCTGGATACCCTTACTGGTCTGTGATGTGGAAGAGAAGCTCAAATCTACCATTCTGATTGAAGGGACAGAATTTGCCTTGTTCCATGAACCTAGTGCTTGCTTTTGGGAAGGTCTTCAAGTGTGGTAACATTTCTTTGCAGTGACTGCCCTGCCTCACCCATCCAGCTGGTCCCTACTCATGTAGTAATTCTACTGTGAACACATGAGACATTTGATATCACCAGGTGATGATCCATTTTACACCCCTGATCATAAGAATACCACCAGAGAATTTCAAAACATGAACTCTTATTTTATGAAAAGCAAGGACATTATCTGTGATGATCATAGTGGACTTTTAACATCCAGGAATCCATCAACAGGTTATAATCCTTCGTCACTCAGTGACTTTAAAGAACATTTTTCTTAATTCCAGCTTCCAGATAACAGGAGAGGAGGAAAGCTCATGCACGTACATGATAATAATTTAGTAGGATTATTTGATATATCGTGAATTTGATAATTCTTGCATTTCATGGTTTCCACATATGCATGCTTATGATATATGAAGCTTTTTATCAGCCCTCCTCCATCCCCAGCATTTTATTTAATACATTTTGAATTAATGCATAGTTTGATGTTCACACTATTGTGACGTCTATTCAGATTTATGTGTGTTATTACACATGTATTAGCAACAATCACATATATTAGGAGCAAGGTGAGGCTGGTAGACCTCACGTGGCAAACTGAACATTTATAGTTACATTTTTATCTACGGAAAATTCCTAGGCTCCTAAAGCCTATCTGAGAGACCTTTCCTCTATATAATATCAGTGTAGGACTTGACCATGTCTGTCTAGTTTATCACTTGGGGTTTTTCAGAGCCATTTCTGGTTCTCTTCAGAGGGGTGAAACTTTTAGTGTGGAACTTGTCTATATCCGGGATTCCCCTAGATCCCCAGAGTCAGTATCTTTCTGCACCTCTTCACAATGGTGGGACAACACTATTAAAATAATTATACTTGATCTGTCACCCTTCGTTGGGATGTGTACATCTTGTTGATTTTCAATCCATTCTTACGTGTCACCTCACAGTAGACAACATCATGAGATGGAGTAGAAGACAATGTTACATGTGAGTGGGCAACATCAAGAGATTGACTGGAACACAACGTTACATGTGGTTGGATAACATCAAGATATGCACTGGCAGGTAGCTTTACACGTGGATGGGCAACATCAAGAGATGGACTGAGATTCGGCTCGCGACTACGGTCACCGTGAAAACCCAGTATGGAGTGGCATTTCTTGTTCTTTGTGGGAAAATTCTTGAGGAATATGGCTATGTGAACAGCTGTTCACCGAGATCTATGTAGTACTGTAAGCACCGAGTTGCATAGGAAAGAACGCTTCGCGCAACAAAATCCGTGTTGACGTGTAAAAGGGAAATGATGAATTAGTTTGGTTGTGTTAGCTGTTCTAAGGACATAGTTGAAAGAGGACTGTAAGAATCATCTTGACGGCTATAAAAGATGCCTGACGAATTCGGCAGCCAGGGGTCCACGACACTTCGACAAACTTAAGGTAATTGTTACTTTGATTGTTAGAATTAAGTGTCGATTTAACAAACCGTTACGGTGCTCCGCGTTGGCCATCGGCCTCTGTTCGGCAGGTTAGCACATGCATATTTTTCCGTATGGTTAAGTGAGCTTAGTCGAAATTGGGGTGATAAGAGGGATGGCTTTTCCATCCGCGTTTGAGACACATACTAGGAGCTAACAGCTAATAGCTAGCCACTTAAGAAGGGGATATTAAGATGCCGGGCCTTGCGGCCTTTTCATAGAGTGTATGTATGTGCTGGCTTGAAGACCGAAATTGTCGAATGAGGTCAGCGTTGTGGACCGATCGGACGACGCGTTTCCGGTGTACGCCGCGGGCGCTGCGGCGAGTTCGGGCGGCACTTAAACCATATCGAGTAATCTATCTAATTACTTGGGGGAACTCGCTACGTCGTCTGCGCGGGTTGGCAGGACAATTGACTGTGGAGATGACAATCGTCTCCGCAATTTCGGTCGAACTCTAAATATTTTTCTTTGCTTTCCTCCCAACTGGTTCTTCTGGGGGAGAACAAAGGGAAGGGATATTTGTGTTTTCCAATGGTGTTGAGGGGAGAAACAGAACCGAGGGGACACATCTCCTTAGGTGATTTATGCTGATGTTCTAGTGAACAGTAAAACATTTCTACCCACTCACCCAACTGGAAGGGGTGAGAGAACGGCGTTGGATATCACCCGCTACATGGGGGATAGACTATGTGTTTACATTTGGATTTAATTTTATTTCACCTTCTACATGGAGGGGAGAACCATGTAAGCAAAAGTCTTACAGGAACATTTATATATTTTATATAATGTTTCATAATGATTTGAGGGCCATGCCCATGTACACATTTGTGCGGAATGCTGTGGTCATGTGCTCTCACTAGATCGTTTGTTGCAGAATCTGCCATAGAGTGAACTCCTAACCAACGTATGCCCGGTTAAAGAAAGAGGGATGGAGTTGACCAACGAAAGAGTGTTTTAGAGTTTCCAGGAGTGGGGAAGAACCTCAGGTCGCTCCAGAGTAACCACGTCCCATTGCCTAAGGTCTCCTGGTTGACGCATAGACCAGAGTCAGATATTGAATAACCAACACCGCCCAGTAGTATCTCTCTCAAGGTAATACGTATTCGTCTCATTTGAATGCCAACCATGGCAGCTACGAGATGGTGTGATACACACAGTCCACAAGGTCTAGGGATCAGAGGCCTACTGACTTTATGAATGGTAAGAGCGACTGTTCAGGTATCTGGGTCCGACCTCCGTCACCAGAATCTTTTGTTTTAAAAGACAGTTGTTTCAAAGATTTCAATATTGTCATAATGAAGGCCAGTCATCATCGTGACTCTCCTACTTTAACTGTGAACCTTTGCCGTACCCGATGGGCTAAGAGGAAGGAGTCAAATTTCAAAACAACTGAGTTGGCAAATATGCCAGCCATCACCATCTAAACAGGGGGCATCTGCAGAGCTAGAGCGGAGTCAGACAATCGTTTTCTAGAACAGGAAGACCTCACCTAATATCCGGCTGCTCCGGAACATCCTTCGGAGATCTACCACAATTGGGTGAGCAAGCACTGACAGACTGAAAGGACACACCCTAAACGGCTCCGTCATGAGAATCTTGACCCAAGAAGCCTAATCGGTATACTGTCTAGCTTCCAACTGACTTCCCTTGTCTATGCCTATCTCTTGTGACATTTATTGTAAATACACAGTTATTTTATGTTTGTTCAGCCCGAGTTGAGTCAATCTTTCGGAAAGAGCATTAACGGGTAAGATCCAGTAATAGAAGGGTATGTTCAGATTCTGATGGAGTGGGTAGATAGAAAGTTCCTACACACTCACCCAGTACTGACCCAAGGTAACTAGTGTGGCGGTAGCTCTCTTCATTCCAGGAACATTGCGACATTAATTGGGAGCTCAAGTACGTGATACTATATTGAGTCAGCTCTGGTGTTGATATATGTGTTAGGGGACTGCTACTGTGTCCTATAACCTACAGTCTGCCTAGGTCTCTGGCTATATCTTCTTTGACGAAGACAGACATACCATTTTCTGTGTTGTGGTTTTTTTTTTTTTTTTTCCGCGTTTCCATCCTGTTTCAGGATATTGCGGTCAACACCAGCATCTTTCAGCTGTATGTTGATTCCTAGGCTAGATTACGCTCATCAGCACGCCACGACTTTCTGAGCGACCGGCTCCATACTCTCATAAGTCACTTTTGCGATTCGAACCACTGCTAATTCTCGTCGCGTCACGTGACGAGAGTATTCGGGGTTAGCGGAGAAAGCTGCTAACCTCTCGGCCACGGAGCCGGCCTGTGTTGTGGTGCATAGATAAATACCATAATTTTGTTAATATATACTTATTATGTGCATTGTACTACCACTCATTAACCTAACTCACTCTTTTTAGCTATGGCATCTAGCAGCTTAAATATTGCAGAGGTTCAGGCGACAGGCCGAGCAATGGGTCTGGAAGGAACAGACTTATTGAGATATGTACAGGAAGTAGAACGTGACTTCCGGCAGGATGAGTTGGAAGCGGAACAAGTGTCTACAAGACTGAAGCTTGAAGCTGAACGGGAAGCGAAGAAATTCTAGGCTAGGAAACTCGAGATGGAACATGAGATCCGACTGAAGGAACTCGAGTTGAAGGCCCAAGCTGGAAGGGAAACCGAGGAAGTGGTCGGGGGTAGTAAATCTCCCTGGATCATTAACCTCGAGTAGGCATGGATACAATGCAATGAAGTCCCTTCTACTCTATTAATTAATTAATTAATTAATTAATTAATTAATTAATTAATTAATTCATACAGTAGCATGTCCTTTGCAGAAGCTTGCTCCCATAACAACCTTCCGGAAAACTTCTCGGTCATAAGGAAGATGTCCCGCATTCGATACACCCATCTGGAGATCATCTGCCACATCCTGCACCCATCTTCTCTTTGGACTTCCAATTACTCTCTTCTCAGGCATATACAACTCAATTATTTTTCTCTTCAAACTTTCATGATGATTTAAGTGACCAAATATTTCGATTGTCTTTGTTTTATCGTCTTTAGTAGCCAACCTTCTTCAATATTCACCTCTTATGGTATGGATACATGTGTTATTTTCTGTATCCAAAATATTCTTATAACCCGGCTATAACATTTATATTCAAAGGCATTTATGTGCTGTTCAGTTTGTTTATTACGTGTCCAGGTCTCACAAGCGTATGTTGCAATGGGAAACATGCATGCTCTTAAAAATCTAATTTTTGTAGGTCCACGCCACAATTTAATTAGTTGTTCTTTAGAAAAGCAATAGATATTCGTCTTTTAATTTCTTACATTGTGTCACCATTGTTGATAATTACTGATCAAAGATATTCGAAATATCCCACCACCTCCAATGTTTACTCATTAACATATATTTCTTTCTCCATATTAGTTTTATCAGTATGCATTATCTTTGTAAGTGCACGTTTGGCAAATCAGGCATGTGCACATACGGTTGACACCGCAGACAGCAGATCACGTACTCCAGGACTGCCCAAAATACGACATATCTAGGCAAACCTTTAGGTCTAGAGAGACGACAGTGGAAGATACTCTTTGAACCACTGAATGAACTAAAAAACACATGACACGAAACGATTCCGTCTTCTAGTTGTGAACTCGGTGTAGCAAAAAATGTTCCCCCCCTTCCCCCCTCCTCCCCCCCCCCCCCCAAAAAAAAAGAAAAGAAAAAAGAAACACACAACTGAAACCCTATAAAAGGATACCGCTAACAAAAAAACAAATAAAAACAATCATTTCATTTTGAAGCAGACATTCATAGTGTCTCTGTCGATGAATTTAAGGAACATTGCTATTGGCCGACTAGTAAGCCAGGTTGCTAGGCATCTAAACATGCATCAGAGTACGATCAGTCGACTTTGTCACCTGTTCCAAGCCAGTGGCTCAGTTGAAGACCGGCATCGCAGTGTACGTCCCAGAGTGACAACAGCAGTGGAAGATCGCTTTATTTGGCTTCGTCACTTCAGACACAAGTTTACAACAGCTTCTTAAACTGCCCAGTCATTGCCTGCAAGACATCATGTGTATGATGAAACTGTCTGGAATAGACTGCATGACCCTGGACTTCGGGCACAACGACCTCACCGAGCACCTGTCCTTACGTTCCTTACGTTACTCTAAAATGGACTTCTGTGGGCCAACCAGCATCGTCCCTGGGCAGCTGACAATCAATGGAGACGTGTCTGGTTTAATGACGATTCTTTATTCTTGTTGCAGTGTCATGATATACGATGTAGAGTCTACCGTAGGCGAAATGAGTGATTTGCCCACAGTTGCGATGATGAAGCTCAGCCACACAGTGGTGGAGGTGCAATGATGTGAGGAATGATCAGTTACAGCGGAGGGAGTCAATTGGTGCACATTGAAAAAAGTTGAAAATGCGCAATGATACGTCAATGAAATTCTTCGACCCCATGTCCTTCCTCCTTTGACGGCCCAAAGGTCTGCGTTTTGAAAAAAAAAAAAAAGACAAACAAACAAACAAACAACGCCAGACCCTATTGTGCACGGTTGACCATGCAGTTCCTGACTGCTAACAACATTCTCACCCTTCCCTGGCCACCCCTGTCTCCAGACATGAGTACGATTGAGCACATTTAGGGCGAGCTGCTGCATAGACGTGTTTGTCGCCGAGACGTTGCTCCAGCCAGTCGTCGTGATCTGTACCAGGCACTCCAGGAAGAGTGGGCAGCCATCCCACAGGCCCACATCAGATGTCTGATCGCATCCATATCCAGGAGATGCCAGTCGCTTATCGGTGCAAGAGGAGGCCACACGCCATATTAACAGGAAAGCACGTACGCTAAAAATCTCTCGTGACCCAGATGTAAAAACTGTCAATTGATTGCTTCAACTCTAAGGTATTCTTGTGTGCAATTTGAACAATTAACTCATTACTTGAAAACAAATTTATTGAATGTCAAAATTATGGTTATGTATGTGCCCTCAGTAACTATGCGTTTTGTTTTCTTTTCTTATATATGTGTGTGTGTGTGTGTGTGTGTGTGTGTGTGTGTGTGTGTGTGTGTGTGTGTGTGTGCGTGCGTGTGTGTCTGTGTGTGTGGTGTATGTGTGTGGGGGAATGAGTGTGAGTGAGTGAGTGTGTGAGTGAATGAGTGTGTGTGTGTGAGTGTGTGTGTGTCTATGTGTGTGTGTGATTGTGTGTGTGTCTGTGTGTGTCTGTGTGTGTGTCTGTGTCTCTATGTGTATGTGTGTCTCTGTGTGCGTGTGTATGTGTGTGTGTGTGAACAGTATACTTTTCTGGGGCCATCAAGCTGATAGGAAGTTCTATTCCATACATTTGAAATACACATGTTCTGGTAAAGAGAACACGTACAGAAGCAATCACATAATAATAAAACAAAAACAGTAATGGACCCTTTATCTACGCCATGAGGCCTATTGGGTATATGGTACGCCATAGTGCCCCATATTTGTATAGACCAACCGACACTCGGTGGCTGATGTGGTCCGTATCGTGCCTGCAAACTTTATTTCCTCAGACATTTCTTGTTACTCATTTTAGTTGGAGGTATCTGAGAGCCCAGGTCAATTGTACAGATCCACCCCGATGAGGATTCGAACAAAATCCACCTGGTCGGCAAGCGACGTCTAGCTACTACTCTATCCTAGCTCCTGATCGTACTACAGGTAATGCATTAAAGAATAAGATGTCAAAATAAAAATGAGTAACATTCAAGAGTGGCTCTGTTCTGACATCACAACAACCTTCCTACCTGACAGCTAAACAGAATAAGGAGAAACGCAGAGACAACAAATGGACCGCAAATACAGACAAATTAGACCAAGGTTGCCCAGTGCAGTTGCCGGGTATGTTTGCTGTCAATGCACTTTTAATATTGACTTCAAACTTTGAAACGTCTGCATATGACATTTGTTGGAGGGAATCAGTCAACATGAAAAACCTAGTAGTTATTGATCGTTTCTGGACATTTTAATTTTGGTTTATTTTTGATGCTGTCGGGGCTTTGGAAAGGGGGCGGGGAGGGTGGGGGTATTTTGAGTTTATGTTGCACTTATTCGTGGTCTGATCAACTGCCGTCTTCGCAACGAATTTGGACTGCAAACACTGTCAGTATCTTCTCTTAATGGTAGGGTCAAACGTGTTTCCAGTCCGTCTCTTGATATTAATTGTTGGACATTGTTGAAACAGAGAGTGCAGAGTAAGGACTCTCCTTGAATATCAATAAAACAGCTACAATGGTGATTTCAAAGAAACAGGTGATACAAAATGTGAAATGGAAATAGAAGGGACAATTCTTAACGAAATAGATAATTTTAAATACATGGGGGAATTTATGGTCGAGACAGAAAGACGGAGCTGATCCACGACTCTGGTGATCGAGTGGGATGGCACAACATGACCGCCCACGCTTATCGGCATGGCACCTAATGGATGGATGGATGGATGGGTGAATTTATAACTTCAGTTGGAAAATGCAAAATAGAGATTAAGAACATTATAGGGCAAGCAAAGCTGCATTTCAGAAAATGAAAAGTATCTTACGCTATAAGTCACTATCATGTAATAAATAGAGTGCAGAAGTGTTACACAGAACGTGTTTTTGTTTTGTTTTTTTTGTATGGCAGTGAATCTTTTAATGTAAATGAACAAATTAGGAAGAACTTGGAAGTAACAGAAATGTGGTTCCAGAGACGAATATTGCGAATTCCTTGGACTGCCAGAGTAACTAACAACGATTGCCTTACAGAGGTTTTAAGGTTTTTCATACATACATTGTGACAATTGGAAAGGCCATAGGAAAGAGAGGCAGACCAAGAGAAATGGTGCTGAATTGACTGAGACGGTGACAAAGGAATATCATCCGCATAGTTCATCTAGGACACCAAAGACTAAGATCTGTGGAGAGACACAGAGAGTTGTTGTCACTGTTATTTGATTATTGTTGTTACCGTTATGTTATTGTTAAAACTACTCTTATTACTGTGCACATTCATGGCACACATTCATTTCCCTTCACCTACACATAACAACTAGTCTGCATTAGGAGTGGAGCCACCCTCCATCTGGGGCTAGACACATTTACTTATTTCAGTTATGAAATTGTGCATCATATCCAGCAAATATGCGTTTACCAGACCTTAGAGGATACATTTTCCTTCCGTCCTAACGCCTTTCCTTTCGCATTTCCTTTACCCAGTCCTCCCCTCCATCTGTTCACCCGTCCGCCAATCCATCCATCTTTCCCCCCTTCTCCCTCCCTCCTTGTCTGTTAATCTGAAATTTCATCCTTCCCGCCTTCCTTCCCGTCTCCCTGTCTATCTGCATCCTTTCTTCCTTAGTTTCTGCTTTTCTGTCTGTCTTCCTTGCCCCCCCCCCCCGTCTCTCTGTCTATCTGTCTTCCTTGCATCCCCTCCCTGTCTCTCTGTCTGTCTGTCTTCCTTGCACCCCTCCCCTGTCTCTCTGTCTATCTTCCTTGCCCCCCCCCCGTCGGTCGGTCGGTCTTTCTGTCTGTCTGTATGCATTCCTTCCTTTATGTCTTCCTTCCTTCCTGCCTTTCTTTCCACCTTTCTTTCGTTTATTCTTGTCTTGTTTCCCCTACAGGTATAGTATAAATGTTTCTGAGGCTAGAGTGAGTGTTTATTTACGTCCAACTGCACTTTAAGATACTGTACGTTGTGACACAGCACACTAACTGCACCACTCTTACAGCAAGACTCCTATTCGAATTATCCTTTCATTTGTAACCCTAATCAGTCCAGAACATCCGATACGCTGTCCAATCATCGATAAGAAAAAAAAAAAGAATAAATTTCCTGAGTATCGTGCAGTTTTTGTGAACTGCAAGAAATACGTAGCGATGATCTCATGTAGTGTCTACCCCAGTGGTTCTCAACCGGGAGGAATTTTAGGGTTTCCAGGGGGGGGGGAGAGATGAAGATCATTTCAAGATCGCGTTAATACAAGAACCGATTACTTGATATTGCTTTTCCCTTCATACTTTACAGTTATGCACGTCTTATCCTTCTAAAATTCATTTTATAAAGTAAGTAGACCCACAAATCACGTTTTATGTGAATGTCTAGACCTGTTTTAACATATTTGCCTTCCATTTTTACGTATACTGTGTAGGGGTGGGGGGGGGATTTTTAGGTAGGAAATATGAAAGGGGGGTATGACGTTCTGAAAATATGGTGAAGGGGGGCACGGGCCAAAAATGGTTGAGAACCACTGGTCTACCCAGAAAAAAAATAAGATGGATGATAAGCGTAATTGCTTGAGGGAAGTCTCAAGTTGCCTGTAACAAGGACATTTATTACACCCATCGACGTTATCAATGGTCATTCACCTGACAATAGCCCAACGAAGAATTTGATAAAAATAAAGGCTAAATTAATAAACCATTAACTGCCTCTGCGCACACACCAGCACACAAAAAAGAGCTACAGTTGTTGCACTGACTCCCAGGAACTAACGGAAGAATATACGATCACCTGCTATCAATTAAAAGAGGCACCGTTTCCAAGACCTTCTCGATTAAGTCTTCTTAAGTCTAATTCTTAACTAATTTGGTGAGGGTTTCCCAAAATTTGGCACAAGGGTGAATTTTCTGTTTATTTATTATTGTTTATTGTCTAGTTAAAGGTGGATTATGTTTTAACATATTGAACAGATTCAATGAGAAACAAAACGTAGGTTTTTTTGGTTAAAATAAGGGCTCGCGGTTTCAGGGAAGCCGAGAAGCGATACTTTAGAAATGATCCCACAAGCACGATCAAAGTTTGTTTTAATTTTTAATTAATCATTTTCCCCACCCTATACTCTTGGTGTTCACAGCTGCGACCGATTTGTGCAGCAGACCATGTCGCGTTGTGTTATAACGTGCTGGTATGGAAGCCGGCCGTTCAGAAAGCAATGGCAAACTACTGAACGTAACACTTGCCTAGTACATCAACAGCAGCTGAAAAATGCTGGTGTTGACTGCAACGTCCCGTAAGGGAAACGCAACAACAAAACAATACTCATGATTCCCACAGGACACTGACCACAATTACCTCTCGGCCTTTTGGCTAAGATCAAAGTGTAGTACCTGCACTTGATCTTGCCAGGGCCACAGCAGAGGCGGTCATCCTAATGACATACAGGGACGTGGCACTTTCTGGGGCGGCTCTGACTCCTGGGGAACCTTGAGCCTTTATAAGCAGCAGCAGCAACAACAACAACAACAACAACAACAACAACAACAACAACAACAACAACAACAACAACAACAACAACAACAACAACAACAACAACAACAACAACAACAACAACAAAGTCAAAGTTTGGACCGAACAAAAGTGGAAAGAGAAAAATGGAACGCAGGAGTGTGTCACAGTTATGACTTAAAAGTTGTTAATATGGTAGCAGACATGTATTATATGTTAAATTATAGGGGGTTGCTAAGGGAAAACTACTATTTTCAAAGACTTGTTAATGTTTGAGATGACGAACATTAACCAACCCGCTTATCGGCATGGCACATGATGATGATAACATTTACTTCTACATATCCACATTTCCATACTCACCATATTGTTTCTTTCTATATACACATTTTTCTATATATTCACATTATATGATATTGGCGACTCTTTATATGTATCTACATTAATTTCCTCTAAAAAGTACTGGAGATCCTCTAAAAAGTACTGGGGAGTTTTGGTCAGAGACCATAACTTTATGAAGGGAAAATCCCAACTGCACCTCCCCGCGGTAGAAGATGGAAACACACTACGGTGTGGCTAACACAGCTCTGGGGACCGAGTATCCACCGGAATAAGTGGACAACTCTGCAGCTGAGCAGAGCAGGGCACTCACTTGCCCTTACAGTCGGAAATGGCTGTCAAAGGCAGAGGTAAAAAGACCACCATGTGAATGTGGAAGGCAAGGGGAAACCACCACATTATCTTCCCAAGACTTCATGGCAAAACATATATCAAAGTTAGTGAAGGACGTTAATGGCTGTCTTAGGGCATCCTCGTCCGGTAGGGACAGTCATGAGCCACAGGTGACACCAGACCGTCATCCAGCTACTGATGGCAAAATCTTAACTAAAATAAATAAATTTAGAGTAGGAACATGGAATGTTAGGACATTAAATGAGCTAGGAAAGTTGACCAATGTTCTAAGAGAGATGGATAGCATGAAAATGAATATACTAGGCGTTAGTGAGATGAGATGGAAGGGATCGGGCAAAATTATAGCTGACAATCACACAATAATTTATTCTGGAGGGGATACACATGAAAAAGGTGTAGGAATAATATTAGACGAAAAAACAGCCAAGTCAATTAATGGATACTGGTGTATTTCAGATAGAGTTATTATGGTAAAAATCAAAGGCAAACCAATAGACATAAATATTATACAAGTATATGCACCAACAGCAAACAGTAGTGATGAAGAAATACAACACTTTTACGACGAAATAGAAATGGTGATGGCTCAAATTGGATCACAAGAAATAAAGATAATACTTGGTGATTTTAATGCAAAAGTAGGAAAGGGAAAAATGGAGGATGTAGTGGGGAATTATGGTTTAGGTACAAGAAATGAAAGGGGGGAAAAGCTAATAGAATGGGCAAATATCAATGATATGATAATTGGAAACACATGGTTTAAACACCATAAAAGACGACTGTACACATGGATAAGCCCTGATAAGAAAATACGCAACCAAATTTACTACATACTAATTAATAAAAGATTTAGAAATGCTTTAATTAATGTAAAGACAATGCCTGGTGCTGACTGTAATAGTGATCATGTACCACTATGTGGACAAATAAAAGTAAGATTAAAGAGAGGGGAAAAAATGGTTAAGAACATGAGACTTAATAAAGAGGTTCTGAAAATAGATAAAGAAATGCAAGAACAATACAGAGTGACTGTGAAAAATAGGTACAATGCAATAACTAAAATACAGAGTATAGATGAACAATGGGAAATGTTAAGGGACTCCATTCATCAAACTAGCAAAGAAGTATTACCGGAGAGAGGCAAAATAGCTTAAAAAAAATGGATGAATGAAGATATCTTAAAACTGATGGACAAAAGAAAACAGAGTAAAAATGACTAACAAGAATACGCTAAGATAAATAAAGAAATAAAAGATAAATGTGGGAAGGCTAAAGAAAGTTGGTTAAACGAGCAATGCAAAAAAATTGAATTAAATTCCATTAAAGATACAAAACATATGCACAGACAAATCAGTGAGCTTACAGGAACAAAAATAAGAATAAATACAGGGTGTTTGAAATCGAAAACAGGAAAGATAATATTAGAGGAAGATGCTATAATGAAGAGGTGGAATGAGTATATAAGAGAATTATATGAAGGAGAAAGGGAAGAATTAACAGAAGATAGTAACTTAGAAGGTCCACCTATTCTGAAAGAAGAAGTCGCTGACGCTATGAAACGTATGAAGAAAGGAAAAACAGCTGGGCCAGATGAAATCACAATAGAAGAATTAGAAGTATTGGGAGAATTTGGAGTAGATATATTAACCAAAATGTTGAATGATATTTACAGCAGTGGATATTTACCCAGTGATATGCTGAAATCTGTATTTATAGCTATACAAAAAAGACCAGGAGCAATTGATTGTGACGATTTTCGTACAATTAACCTTATAAACCATATCACTAAGCTTCTACTCAGAATCATAATGAGAAGAACCAAAAAGAAAATAAAAATGGAAATTAGTGAAGAACAGTATGGATTTGTGGAAGGAAAGGGCACAAACAATGCAATTTATACATTACGGACACTAATAGAAAGGTCAATAGAGAAACAGAGAGACATATATTTGTGCTTCATAGATTATACTAAGGCATTTGATAAAGTAAAACATGATGAACAGATTAAAATGTTGGAAGATATCAACACTGATGGAAAAGATTTAAGAATAATAAAGAATATTTACTGGAACCAAGTAGCAGCAATTAAAATGGGAAATAAAGAGGGTAGTTACGAACAGATAAAGCTAGGAGTGCGACAAGGGTGTGTCTTGTCACCAGATCTTTTCTCCCTGTATAGCGAAGCAATAATGAGAGAGATCAAAGAGATGCCACGAATACTAGTTGGAGGTTATAATATAAATAATATACGCTATGCAGATGACACAGTATTGGTGGCGGATAATTCAACAGACCTACAACAATTATTAGACGTTGTAGTAACAGAGAGTGCAAGGACAGGACTCTCCTTGAATATCAAGAAAACAGTAACAATGGTAATATCAAAGAAAATGGTGATACCAAAATGTGACATAGAAATAGAAGGGAAAATCCTTAACCAAGTTGATAATTTTAGATACCTAGGGGCATTTATAACATCAGATGGAAGATGTACAACAGAGATTAGGAGCAGAATAGGGCAGGCAAAAGCCGCATTTCAGAAAATGAAGAGTATCTTATGCAATAAGTCACTATCACTGAATGTAAGAAAGAGAGTGCTGAAATGCTATGTAGAACCAGTTTTGCTGTACGGCAGTGAATCTTGGAATGTAAATGAACAAATTAAGAAGAAATTAGAAGCAACAGAGATGTGGTTCCTGAGACGAATGTTGCGAATTCCTTGGACTGCCAGAGTAACTAACGACGACTGCCTGAAACAGGCTAATGAAACTAGAACATTATATACAACAATAAGACAGAGACAAACAGCTTTCCTCGGTCATGTGATGAGAAGAGAGGCATTGGAGAACATTGTAACAACTGGAAAGATTGAGGGGAAGAGAGGCAGAGGTAGACCAAGAGAAGTGATGCTGGATGGATTGAGACGGTGGCATGGAGGAATATCAGCAGCAGAGTTGATACAGAAAACCAAAGACCGAGATCTATGGAGAGCCATGAACGCCTACGCCAGCGGCACGGCACTTGATGATGATGACATTAATTTGTGTAAATCATGTGTGAGTGAGTGTGTGTGGGTTGGGGTATATGTGAGTGGGGAGATATGTGTGGGTGTGGATGTGGGTGAGGGATGTGTATATGGGTGGGTGCAAGATGTCTGGGTTGGTGGGGGTGTGTGTGGGTGGAGGGATATGTTATGGGCGGGGGAAGTGTGGTGGGTGGGGGATGTGTGGGTATGGGTGGGTGGTGTGTGAGGGATGTGTGAGTGGGTGAGGGATGTGTGTGTGGGTTGATGCGGGATGTGTGTGTGGGGGGATGTGTTACATAACTTGATAATATACATTGTTTATGCTTACAACATTCATTTGACAATGTTTTTTTTCCTATGTGAATGTATCATGCACTGTTGATGAACGAAAGATGAGTGATTGGAAGGGTCAAATGTAAGAAGGGCCCACGTGCCCAATTTGTAAGCCTTTTAAAATAAAGTTCAATTCAATTCAATTCAATTCAATAATATCCACCACCCTTTCTGTATTCAGTGCAAACCGCTTAAGGCGATCTCAGATGTGGCAAATTTCTGTTGTAAAGAACAATATTATATTGTACGTTGAAAACGTATAAGAGGAATTTCTGATAAGAAGAACAATTTCTTGTGTCTCAAGTTAGTTCGCCTTATCAGGTCTGCACCGTATATCCGTATCTCTATATAATATTCACCATTGTTTTCTATAAAGTCATATTTCTATAGTATTTACCACTTTATCTATATCGCCATATTTATATAATGTTAAGGGGGTATGGGGTGTCAGGCATTGGTAGTACCTTTGGTGTGCATGGCTGTCACTCCCTTTTCAAGGGACCCCTCCACTGGTCGAAGCCTGACACCCAGCCCATGCCATTGGCTCCTAGTAGCTGTCAGCATGCGACAGCAGCTACCCCCCGGGCAACAGCTGTGACAGGCTGGCTAAACCAGGCGTGGGTATCCGATTTGGTGTCAAACTGATCAGTGAATTAGAGTATGCCTACCCAGCATATGAAGACATGATTCGGCAGACTGCGCGGAAGAAATCCTTCCTGATTCAACGGGCAAGACGGCGTTTACCTGCAAAGCGTTGTGGAACGTAATGAGCACGGCAAGGCACGTAGAGCGCCCTGGTCATCCACTGCACCTGTATTCGTGTCCAGTCGTCTTGACTTGTCTTGCCACTGGACTCAGATGGACTCAGGTGAGAGAGTGAGGTCAACGAATTGCGCAACTCTTTCTCACTTTAATCCAATTCATCGCGCAAGTCATTCTTCACCCACCGTCATATATCATCTTCAAGCCCTGTGGCGATGGGCGAGCGGCGAAGCGGCAGGCGTGGGTACGCTGGCAGCCGTAGTCGCAGACATGCACACAGGCGGCTCAGGCCATATGGTCGTCTTCTACTGACAGGAGCAGCAGTGGGATTCGGCAGCCCCCTGAGTGACTGAGCAGTCATCTATAGGAACACACTGTTCACCTCCATAGCATGAGGAAGGGACTAGAAAAGGTGCCCAAAAAATTGTCTGCTCCATCATTACCTAACCAGCTAGCCGCGGTTGGTGGGTACCCTATACTGCGGTCGACATACAAAGACAGAAAAAAACAGGTAAAGCTAAAAGAGCAAACCATATTCCCTTAACAATCGGAACTTGGAATGTACGCAACCTACTAGACAGAGATGGCGAGTCGGGTCCAGAGAGACGAACAGCACTGATTGGGAGAGAGCTTGGCAGGTACAACATCGACATTGTAGAATAAGGCCAAATCTGTGAAGTAGGTGCCGGCTACACATTTTTCTGGAGTGGAAGGAAAAGCGAGGAAAGACGCCAATCCGGCATGGGATTTGCCATTAAGTTGGCCCTGGTTGGCAAACTAGCTGGATTTCCAAAGGCTATAAACGACAGGCTTATGACCATCAAGTTGCCCCTGGTGAATGGAAGGAAGCATGCAACCATTGTGAGTGTCTACGCACCAACTATGACCAATGAAGATGATGTCAAGAACAAGTTCTATGAGGACGTGCACAATGTATTAAAATATGTTCCCAAAGGAGACAAACTTATACTCCTTGGGGATTTCAACGCCAGAGTAGGCACGGACACCACCTCTTGGAGTGGCATTAATGGAAAGCACGGAGTCGGAAATTGTAACAGCAATGGACTCCTCCTCCTTCAGACATGTGCCGAACACGATCTCCTGATTACCAACACTATTTTCCGTCTTCCCATGAGAAATAGGACATCGTGGATGCACCCTCGCTCGAAACACTGGCAACTCATTGACTATGTCATCGTCAGGAGGAGTGACAGACAAGACGTTCGGGTGACAAAATCCATGTGTGGTGCCGAATGTTGGACAGACCATCGTCTCATTATCTCGAAAATAAACATTCACATCAAACCACCACGGCGTCCTCAAGGGGTAAAAATGAAAAAAAAAGCAACTAAATGTCACCCGTCTAAACAGCAAATAAGAAATGCAGCTGTCGTTTAAAAATATGCTGGAAGACCGCCTCAAACCCAATGCTGCAGCTAAACAGGATGCAGAAACAGAGTGGAGAGCCCTAAAGGACATCATTTACAACACTGCTATGGAAATCCTGGGTCAACCCCCAGAAAGCATAAAGACTGGTTTGATGAAAATTCCGAAGTCATCAACCAATTGCTGGCCGAGAAAAATCTTCTCCTCAAGGCACATTTGAATGACCTGAAGTCAACATAAAAAAGGATGCTTTCAAAGACATACAGAGAGTAGTGCAGCAGAAACTTCGGCACATGCGGGACTCATGGCTGAGCAGCAAAGCTGATGAAATTCAAGGCTTTGCTGACAGACATGATATGAAAAAATTCTACGACTCACTGAAAGCGGTCTATGATCCTACATCACCAGGCATAGTTCCCCTCCTCAGTGCAGATGGGGGAACATTGGTCACCGATAAGAAAGAAATCCTTCAACGCTGGGCAGAGCATTTCAGTAACATCTTAAATGCAACTTCCTTCGTTGATGAAACCATCAGCTGCCTTCCTCAGGTTCCCATTAATGATACAATTTATGACTTGCTAACCATAGTGGAAGTAAACAAAGCCATCCAAAAATTCTCCAGCGGCAAGGCACCTGGTCCTGGCTCCATCCCAGCAGAGATATACAAGGCAGGTGGGCCGGACCTATCAGAGCAGCTTCACCAAGTCTGTACAAACATATGGGTGAACGAGACCATGCCACAAGATTTCAATAGTCAATAGTCCACATTTACAAACGTAAAGGAAACCGCCAATCATGTGACAACCACCGAGGCATCTCCTTGCTTTCAATTACAGAGAAGATACTCGCCAGAATTCTTCTCAATCTCCTCACGGCCCATCTCGATAAAGGTCTTCTTCCTGAGAGTCAATATGGCTTCAGAAAAGAACGTGGAACTGTTGACATGATTTTCGCTGCGAGGCAGCTGCAAGAGAAATGTCAGGGACAGAGCTGCGAAATGTTCTCCACTTTCATTGACCTTACCAAGGCTTTTGATTCAGTCAGCAGAGAAAGACTGTGGAAGATTAAGGCAAAATATGGCTGCCCACGAAAGTTTGTCCAAATAGTGCGGCTATTTCATGATGGTATGCAGGCAAGCGTACAGGAAAATGGTGAACTGTCTGAGCTCTTTCCTGTCACCAATGGGGTGAAGCAAGGATGTTTCCTGGCACCAACACTGTTCAGCCTCACGTTTTCAGCTATGTTGACGAATGCCTTCGAGAACAACATTGGAATAGACATCAACTACCGCATGGATAGAAAGTTATTTAATCTCAGAAGGCTGAAAGCTAAAACAAAAATTAACAGCGACACCGACATCCTGTTTGCTGATGATTGCGCTTTATATGCCAACTCAGAGGCAGACATGCAACACAATGTTTCAGCTTTCTCATATGCCTGTGCCAACATTGGGCTCAATATCAACTTGGAGAAGACTGTAGTTATGTACCAATCAGCTCCAGTTTTTAATTACATCGTACCGAATATCAAAAGTGAGTGGTCATAGATTAAGTGTTGTGGACAAATTCATCTATCTTGGCAGCACAGTGTCACAAGCTGCCACAGTTGATGACGAAGTGAATGCAAGAATCTCCAAGGCCAGCGCGGCTTTTGGCAGACTGTACAAGAATGTATGAGACAGAAATGTAATAAGCCTGCAAACAAAGCTGAAAGTCTACAAAGCAGTTGTATTATCCACACTGCTATTTGCTTGTGAAACCTGGACTGTTTATCAGCGACACGCTAGGAAATTAAACCACTTCCACACAGTCTGCCTTAGGAAGCTACTGAACATTAAATGGCAAGACAAGATCCCAGACACTGAAGTCCTAGAAAGAGCGTCCATGCCCAGTATCCACACTCTACTAATGAAGAATCAGATTCGCTGGGCTGGTCACTTGACTCGCATGCCAGATCACAAATTCACTAAACGAAGTTTTTTTTAACGGCGAGTTGCGTTGTGGTAAACGCTACCAAGGTGGCCAGAGGAAACGCTTTAATGACACTGAAAATCTCACTGAATGCTTTTGGAATTCATCATGACACCTGGGAGACTGCAGCCAGAGACCGAAATTCGTGGCGTGCATCATTACGCAAGGGCAGTCACGTGTGAGGCAACCAGGACTGCAAGAACTGTGAAGAAAAGGCAGGACAGAAAAACCACTGCAGGAAATCCTCCTCCAGAAACGTCAAGAATTCTTTGTCCACATTATCAAAGAACATTTCGAGCCAAAATATGCCTTATCAGCCATCTTAGAACTCACGGCTCCATACTTTCAACACCACTGGATGAAATGAATGGTCATCATCATTCTTGATGGACAAACAACAAACAATGTTCACCACTTTATCTATATAGCAATATTTATATAATTTTAACCACTTTATCTATATAGCCATATTTCTATAATGTTCATCACTTTATCTATGTAGCCATATTTCTATAATTTTAACCACTCTATCTATATAGCCATATTTCTATAATGTTCATCACTTTATCTATATAGCAATATTTATATAATTTTAACCACTCTATCTATATAGCCATATTTCTATAATGTTCACCACCTTTTGTTTTAATACATCGATATTTCTATGAAAGTTATCTCCCCCATCCCCTTCATCATCATCATCATCATCATCATCATCATCATCATCATCATCATCATCATCATCATCATCATCATCATCATCATCATCATCATCATCATCATCATCATCATCATCATCGTCATCACCATCATCACCATCATCATCCAGTTGATTGTCGTGTGCAGAAGATCGCCACCATTACAGTGTCTCGACATGTCTCTGCCAAAAGCCAGATCAGGTTCTTCTATTGGAGCCTTGTGTAAATTGTCTATCACATTCTGAACCCATTTACGTTGGTGATCTTTCTCTTCTCCCCCTTCCTGGTACACTCCCCTCCATAATTATCTTCTTCGGACTTTCATGTCTTTTTACATTTTCGAAACACTTTGTTTTCCTCATTATTGTTTGCCTTACTAAAGAATATTCTTCAGTATCAAATTTTTATTGGTCAGATCTGTAGTTTCTCCCTTTCGTCTAATGAATTTTAGTAGAGGACATGCAACTGCAATAATAACACAATGTATTAATATAGCAGAGTATATTATTATTATTATTATTATTATTATTATTATTATTATTATTATTATTATTATTATTATTATTATTATTATTATTATTATTATTATTATTATTATTGCTGTCTTACTGTTATGTTTTTGTTACTGTTATTATATTGTTGTTGGTTTTGTTACTGTTATGTTCTTGTTGATATTACTGCTATTACTGTGCATTGCACAAATTCATACCCTCACACCTACATATAACAACAAGTATGCATTGGTAGTAGAGTCATCCTTCATCTGAGGTTAGACAAGTGCACACATTAACGTATTTCAGTTATCAGATCGTGCATCATATCCAGCAGGTACGAGTTTATCTGACCTTTAGAGCAGTGGTTCTCAACCGGTGGGGTATTCCCCCAAGGAGGGGGGGGGGGGGAGGGCATTTTAGGGTTTCCAGGGGGATGGGGTGGAACTAAGATTATTTCAAGATAGCGTTAATACAAGATACAAGAACCGATTACTTGATATTGTTTTTCCGTCCATACTTTACAGTTCTGTACTTCTCACCCTTCTGAAATTAGTTTTATAACGTAAGTAGACCCGCAAATCACGTTTTATATAGACGTCTAGACTTGTTCTAGTTATGTTATTAAATTTAGCTTCCATTTTTATGTATACTGTGTAGGGGGGGGGGGGGGGGGTTATAGGGGGGAAATACGAAAGGGGGAATAACAGTTTGAACATATGGTGAAGAGGTGCATGGGAGTAGTAGGAGTGGGGCGCGCAGTCACGTATTTTTGTGGACGCGGCTGGCGGCTGATAGTTTTTTTTGGGAAAAAGTGCCGACTGAGGGGGGAAATTGTAGGTGAATTTTTTTTTTTTTTGCGGTGGCTGCCTGGTCTGAACGAAAATCTGTGAAAGTGATTAAGGTAGCGGGCGGTGTGAAGGGGAAACGTTATATATTTTGGTTACGTAGGGTATATGAATAAGGCGAGTGAAAGATAAACTTGCAAGGGTGTGATGGGTCGTCTTTATACTGAACGAAGTAAGAGGTGTAGATGGTTACTGAACAAAAGTAAAAAGGGTGTGATAGTAGTGTCTAAGTGAAAGTAAAGGGTGGTATGTAGCTTATTCACTACCATCATTACAAAGGAAATCTTATAAAGTAGATGTAATGGGTTCATTTGGTGGTAAGGGGGTGGTTATTAGTGGTCAACTAGGAGTGGTCGATATAGGGGTGGTCATAATGTAATAAGATAAGAGTTTTTATGTTCGCAGTTACACACTGGTCAACAAGTAGTCAAGTAGTCAAGTAAGGAAATTATAGGGGAAAGTACGTATAGTGCAATGGTGGTGGGTAAACTAAGGAGGAATCACTAGTAGTGATAATAGTACTACCCATATTAGCGATAAGAATATTAGCTGGTGCGTTATTAGAGATACAAGTCTCTATTCTTGTGGGGTGTGTAAATATCATACAAAGAGGGCCATAAAACCACAAAGACACCCATGTACACACACACAAATACAAAGACAACCAATCACACACACGTACAAACTCAAAGACAACCATACACAGACAACCCATACCATTACTACTGTCACATCAACAGATATACACAGGTGCAGATACACCACAGACACACTCGTACCATTACTACTGTCAATATCAGCTATACACAAGTACTCACCCATAATCATTTACACAAGTACAGACACATAATCAATTACACAAATACACACCTACTACAAACTCAAAGACACACACCCAATTCCTAGCATTACTACTGTCATCACAACTATACACAAGCACAGACACACTCACCCATAATCAATTACACAAATACACACCTACTACAAACTCAAAGACACACACCCATACCATTACTACTGTCAGCACAAGTACAGACACATAATCAATTACACAAATACACACCTACTACAAACTCAAAGACACACACCCATACCATTACTACTGTCATCACAAGTACACACAGACACACCCATACACACTTGATACACTTGTACATACAGACCTACTACAAAAACAAAGACACACCCAAAACATTACTAGTGGTACCACAACCAGTACAGATACACTCACCCATAAAACTAAACTATACAAACCACAAATTTTTGGTAAAGAACGCGGATCTCCGAGAAGCCCCTACATCATCACCGCCATATGCAAAAGTCATTAAGTGGTAGTATGAGTCATCGGTGTGTAGGGAAGCAGGCGGGAGGCGTGAGAATAGCTTGTATAACTGCCACGTCAGCTATGTCGTGTGCAGAACCAGTGTATAAAATAGACGGCGTCTCCTGTGAGCTCAGTACCAGTTCACGTGCTGACTTAAGTATCTACAGCAGTGCTTCAGGCTGGTGTGAGCAATGTTCGTATAGTGAGCAGATATTGTTCACGTGGTGACTTGGCTAGCTACAGCAGTGAAGCAGGCTGGTGTGAGCAATGTTCGTATAGTAAGCAGATATTGTTCACGTAGTGACTTGGCTAGCTACAGCAGTGAAACAGGTTGGTGTGAGCATTGTTCGTGTAGTAAGCATATATTATTCACGTACTGACTTGGCTAGCTACATCAGTGAAACAGGTTGGTGTGAGCCTTATTCGTTTCATCGGCAGCTGATAAAACATTGAAACATACATTGTATACACCAGAACATTCTTTGTGATTGTAAAAAAGTGAAAGTGTGACTTATGACCAGTTTATCAATATGACCACCAGATCTACTTTCACGTGTTCAGTGTGCGACAAAGCCTATTGTGATAAGTATACCCTTAATCGCCACATTCGGACCATTCACACTGAGAAGCACCAGATATACCCTGTCAGTTATGTGATAAGGTGTATAATACGAACGATGGCCTACAAAACCATAAACGAATACGTCATCAGCCACGTATGAATACACCAAACACTACAATACCAGAGACGACAGCACCACCTGTCTATTTACACCAGCCTCGTAGTCTAACGCAAGTACCAGACTGCCACCACTGTGCCTTCAATGATAACCTTACCCGCCATAATGGGACCATTAATAATGATTATCCCTGTCAGATACGTACCAATCTATACAATTCGAACCTACAACGGTACTTACATCACCAGACATCACGAGAAAGGATGACACCCTTAGACACCCTGGCAACACATCCACTCATAGTAGCAGAGGATATCCAACCAAATGATAGAGACAGCTTGGCAGTCCTTAAGGCGTACTGCAAGGACCTGTCGCTTATGCTACCCAATCAAGTGGTAGTATTAGAAAAAAGTGTCGACCACCGCTATCGGGTGGTTTTGTTATGATAAAAAGAAGTATTCAGATATCTTGTATGATATCTCATACATGTCTTTATTCTGGATCCGAAACAAATAAGCTATGTGTAATGACTTCGACAACAACAATGTTTTTGATAGTCAACCAGCAGAGCCCAGAAAGATGAAGATCACTAATTCAGAACTTTTTGGTTTTTCACTAATCATGTATGTCATTGAATTTTTTCTTACGATATATCTCTAAACTGTTTTTCACTAATCATGTATGTCATTGATTTTTTTCTTCTTACGATATATCTCTAAACTGTTTTTCACTAATCATGTATGTCATTGATTTTTTTTTCTTACGATATATCTCTAAACTGTTTTTCACTACTCATGTATGTCATTGATGTTTTCTTATATCACTAAAGTGTTTTGATGAATAACACACACATATTTTGGTGATAAAAATATTGAAATCAAGTTGTTTGTTGATTTTCTTTAGTGGTTTTGTTTTCATGACGTTGTCTTGTCGGCTCAGAGCTTACATTACCAGACATGAACAAAGTCTTAGAAGAAGTTATGAAAAGTCGGAACAGTCAAATGTATAAAAACTAGGAGTTAACCAAGTATGAAAAGGCCTAAAGAGAGAAATCTCTCGACCAAATTTATAAAAAATAATCAATGGAAAAAAAAAATCTTGGCCAAATAGGAAAATGTGTCAACCAAATGGAAAAAAAATATTGACCAAGTAATGAAATACACCATTCAAGTTTATGAAAAGTCGGAAAATTTGTCAACCAAAAAGGGAAAGATGTCGGCCAAATACAGATATAGATCGTCCAAATTTATAAACACCTAGGAAAAAATAACCAAAGGCGAAAAGGCCAAAATACGAAATCTCTCGACCAAATTTATAAAAAATCTAAGAAAAAAATATTACAACTAAAATGTTGATCAAAAATTATAACTTCAAACATTATAAAAATAACCAAATGTGAAAAATATCGTCCAAAGACAGAAATATTTCAACTAAACTTATAAATAAGTCACCAAAAGGGAAAAGATCAAGTACAGAAATAGCTATGGAAAAAAGTAAGTCCACAAAACTAAGAAAAAAAAAATTAACTTCTGTAGTCAAATGTGTCTTATCTGAAAAGACGCTATCAATGTCACCACTTTCCTTGTTTTACATTACCGAAGGCCTTCACCGTATCTGGTACAGACACCCTTATACATCACTCATCTCTCCACACTCTTGGTTTCTTTCTAATACAAAGTGGTCACATCACCAAGAACGTCAAACCTCCACTGTATACGTGCTCCATTGACACATCCATGACAGTTAACAACATGTATGGGTATGTAAGCTGTGACTCCATCGGGGATAGTTCATCAGAGTATTCGTCACCAAAGATCCCTTTCCCATGGCTGACATCTTCAACTTGCTATACCACATCTTATTCTAATATACACTTTACATGAAATTTCCCAAATTTGGGATCTATTAAAGAATACGTAATGAGATACACCAAGACACCCAGAACATATCAGACAAAATAACTCACAAACTAAAATAAAACCATATCAGAGCCCAGCCAACAAAAGCAACTAGAACACAAACATATAATAAGGAAACACATGACACACAGAGCTTACATCACCAGACAAATCACCTGGACTCAAACACATTTTGGTTCTTGTACTGTAGAATTCTACCAACACTTCTTTCCTATCACCAAAACTAAACGTCTACCACACAACCACTGGGCATTTGTCCAACATAATACTCATACCCTCGCCAACGACATTAAGGAATCGCATACTTACACATTATCAGACATTGTATTTAAATCCCATACTACTAACATATCACCGGTGTCGAATTCCCCTGTTTCACAAAAACGCCCTCTTGTCAGTTGTTACTGACCTGAAAACCATTACACCAGTCCATAATTGTTACTCCTGGAAGCAACACTCACACTGTCGTATCTGTAGTATGAGTCTGCGATCAGAGATTCTTCTATAGAATCACATTGTAATCCTAACGTTGACACTTGTTTAAAACTTTTTCACCTTCCATTCATCAGGTACAATGACAGCTTTAATTGATAGACGGCCATCGTGGTCAGAAGATGAGGATTGTTGTGAAGATGACAGTGTTTTGAAGGAGGATGATTCTGGTTTCTTCACACCAGCTTTATCATTAGACATTTTGTTCTGCCAGAAACCTACTCGTGGCACCCAGCCAGCTTTAAATGTACCAGAGACAACCTTTGCTTGGGGTGATGATTCGTCTTCAGATAAAGATATTGACCTTTTGGTTAGTAGTCATGCCCCAGAGTCTCTCAAGAAAATTAATGTATTGTGGAACGAAAAATATCCTACTGATGGTGTCCGAAGGTGTTCCTCTTCAACGAATAAGGTGTGTATGGGTAGTAATGATCATAATTCATATGTGTATTTTTGTAAACATGACCAATACCGAAAACTTATGTGGTATACATGTTTTCTATGTACATCTCTCTATACCACAAACCATCAGTGACTATACCTTTACCCTTTCTCAAGGCGTGAACCAAAAGAATGTTGACAGTCTGTTTTTATGCCTTTTACCACTTCTCATTGTGAATTTTTTACTGTTTTTTTTTTCTTTACTGAAGTAGTAGGTATTGCAGTCTTGTAAGTTTCAATGTGTTTTATTTACCCCCACAGGTTAATTTTGCACCAGAGCCTCACTTCTTGACAGTCCATACTGTTGGCAACGAAGAACGCAATGGTAACTGGCATCATGTAATCAGAGAACGTGAGAATTTTGAAAGCCGTATACTAGACTTGGCAAAAATTTTGAACCCAGTCCTGAAGGACAACCACAGAAGAAAAGTCATCGAACAAAGGACAGCAGTGAAGAAGGTATTTGGCCCTTAGTGCCGACTCACTCTCTGAAGTAGTTAGACCACACCTACGAGAAGAATATGACAGAGTCTATAATCAGTGGTTCCCGTCTAAAACCTGTCCTGTTCATAGAATTACTACTACTAGCTGTCAGGACTGTGTGGCTATCAAAGCCTATGAAAAGAGAACCCCCGGGCTTTTCAAGTTAGAATATGAAGGGGATGGAATGGTATCATTATGTAGTAAGACGTATATTTGTGTCGGCGATTATGATAAAATCAGTACCAAAGGTCTGACTAAGACCCATAACACTCATCTAAACAAGGACACTTTTTTGGATGTACTCAACACGCAAACACCGATTGGGGGGACCAATATAGGGTTCACCTGAATGCTTTTTTGTTTTAAATTATAATTATTGTTATATTTTATAGACGATGGGTGGTAATCCATCGTCTGCACGTTTCATAATCATATGCACATTTGTGTTATGGTCGTATGTTTTTTCCTGAATGCTTTTTTTGTTTTAAATTATAATTAATGTTATATTTTATAGACGCTGGTTATATAAATATTTTCCTAAATTGGTGCCCTGTATAAATGAATTAACATAGTAATAATCACGACACATGATATCGCCCACGCATACCGATACGATGCATACTACGGGTGTATTCTGGTGTGGTGGTATAACAAGTGTCTAGATTTATCAGGTTCTTAGATATTAACATATCAGAACATACAAAAATCACGACATGAATCTGTTGGACTACACTTGCTTTCACATAGATGGAGTACCTCGCCAGAACCTCGTGACATTTTATGTAGACCACATACTCCAAGACTGCCCAAAATATAACATAGATAGGCAAACCTTCTGGCTTAGAGATACGACAATGGAAGATAGCCTCTATGGACCGGTGTGTGAACTGAAAAAGACAGTGCAATTAATACAAGAGACAGCATTGCAGTTATAGACATTTCAAGCGAGTGAAAGAAGAAGAAGAAGGATTGAATATAAAAAGACATATATAAAAGAAAGAAACGGTTCTCAAGGAGCAACGACCCCCTTTCGCCTGACCACAAGACCCTTGGTCTATTACGACTACTTGTGGACGTATTACAATCTCACATTAATACAATTTCCTGCATATAAGCTTGTCATATTTTTTATAATATTGTTAAACGCACTCAGTTATATCTTCGCTTTGTTTGATTTCGATGTTGAATGATGATGATGTACTGTGTTCCCCTCTGTTATTACATAATATTTATGGTTAATTATTTCACCCTGTATTCATAATACTTCATTCATTATATTGTTTCCATACATTGTGAACGAATAATAAACATATCGTTATACGCCTATACTTCACTGGACTTTATTGTATTTTTTAAAGTCGTGTTGTTTTTCTCTGATGTGGGTTAGTTATTGACGAAAGTTAGTGGTGAGACACAGACATACAAAAACATACAAGACAACACGGGTATTACCTTCAGTGTCCAACACCCCATCTTGTCATCAAACCAGCATGGTGCGTGGTTGTGTTCTTGGTAGAGGTGTAGTTTTGGAGATGTAAATAATAGTAGAATTCTACACTGGAAGCCCCATATCTTAATCTGTCTCTTTTTAACAGCTCTGCACCTCATCTCACGACTGATTGTATTTTGTCTACTTATTTAATATATGGTGCTTCTATACTCGGCAGCAAATATAACACTGGCCCCTATGAAAACGAAGCGACATTTTCAATCAGGACAGGTACATGTTGAATGGCGTCGATATTAAAATCAAACTAACCCCATCAAAATCCGTCTTTAATTTGATTGCTACGGATGTAAATGGTGGGTACAAAAGTATCATTACTTACGCCGCCGTCTTGGTGAGGAAAGCTAAGTTAAATCCAGCTATCTCTCTGGCCCATGAAAAAGCCTTATTGAGATCCAATGCCAAGTATCCTTTTAAAAGGGTCGTGGTAACAACCTTTTCTATCCCTAAAGGTATGTTTTCCCACACACAAGATAACCTTTTCCTCAGCCAGACACCGACCCGGGTGGTGATCGGATTAGTGAATGCTTCGTGATTTAATGGGGAGCTGAATACGAACCCCTTCATATTCAATGATTATCAGTTAAACTATTTGAGTCTAATGGTAGATGGGCGTAGTGTCACAGGCAAACCCTTAACCATGAATTATACCACAAGTCAGTACATGCGAGCTTTCCATGGTACCAATTTGGCCCTTGGTCTGATCGGAAAGGATGTCGGGAATGGTTTAAATTATGAAAGTTTTAGTCAAGGGAATTGTCTCTATGGTTTTGATCTGACTCCCCAGACAACTAGACAACAGTTTGAAAGCGGTGACAGTTTCTCAAGACACAGGAACAACGACACTTCATCTATATCAATCTACCGACAGTCAAGACATCTTTCTACAATAAGCAAGTCCCTCTGCTCCCTTTGTGTCTACAACGATCAAGATTTCTACACCCAAGTGGTTATTCATGTCAAGACCAGACATCTTTCTACAATAATCAAGTCGATCGTAAACGAACCCATTTTTAAATGTTGTATACCAATAAAAGCCATTTGAAAATGTTATTATTTGTTTCTCTATTTTATTATGTTTTTGTTCGATTGTATGTTTTTTCTTCTCTCTCTCTCTCTCTCTCTCTCTCTCTCTCTCTCTCTCTCTCTCTCTCTCTCTCTCTCTCTCTCTCTCTCTATATATATATATATATATATATATATATTATATTTTATTATATATATATTATTATATATTATATATTTGATTTTTGTTTCGTTGTGTGCGCGGTTGTATTTGAGTGTATGGGCCTGTTCATTGTCTACAAACAAGAATGCCTATCTATTGATGTCCTTCAATGATCTTTGCATATATTTTCTGGTGTACATCCGAAGTATCTCTGTCTTAATAGGCTGACTGTATTCTATTTCATTATCACTCCTTATGATAGTTTTGATTCTTCTCTCTCTCTCTCTCTCTCTCTCTCTCTCTCTCTCTCTCTCTCTCTCTCTCTCTCTCTCTCTCTCTCTATGTCACTGTTGGTGTCTCTCGGAAAAGAAGAAAAAAAAAACCTCACTTGAAACAACTATATGAGAAACCATTTTACCTGTCTCATGGTAAATATTAACCCTCTTTCTCGTTTTTGTGTAGTTGTGTGTGTGCGCGATTGTGTATCTGTCTATTTGATTCTGTGTATGGCTGCACGCGTGTCTGTTTGTTTCGTTGTGTGCGCGGTTGTATTTGAGTGTATGGTTGATGTCTGCTGTATACTTGTATGGTTGTCTTTGTGGTTGTATGTGTTTATGTATTTGTTATAGACAACGAGGCTCGTGTAGACGATTACGATGATATATGGCCTAGAGGACCACTCCAAGCACCTGGAACCGTTTTGACACGCGATGATAGTCCTCTTCAGTGTTCGGCGGGCCCGATCGACAAGCATCACCATTACAGCGGACATCAACCACTCTACGACCCCCCTCACTATATTACTACGTCCAGACTCTTTTTTCAGATTATATCCTCTTATTATATTTATAACCATCCCTATATCGACCACTAATACCCCTTACCACCATATCCATTACTACTTTATAAGCTTTTCGGTGAAGAAGCCACCCTTTCACTTACTACCACACTTACCACTACACAGTTGATACCGACACGAACACCCCACTCTTCCTTTCACAGACTACATTCCACACCCGGCAACCAACAAGAATTTTCTACGAGCGTACATCTGCTTGGAACCCTCGCTTTCATTACACCTCTGACCCACCATCCCCACCTAAACACTACTGTCTTATTTCGCCATATACACTCCTCTCGATTATCTTTCACTACATCTCATAGTTGTCTAATGACACTTTCACTCACCCCTCATAGTAACGGATCATTCACTCCGTTCTAACAAAAATATTTAACTTTCCCTTCACCCTTCATACTCTAATTACTTTTACAGAAACAACTAAAATAGACACGAATACCCCCGCTACCTTAATCACTTTCACAGATTTTCGTTCAGACCAGGCAGCCACCGCCAAAAAAAATTTCACCTAAAATTTCCCCCCTCAGTCGGCACTTTCCCCCAAAAAACTATCAGCCGCCAGCCGCGTCCACAAAAATACGTGACTGCGCGCCCCACTCCTACTACTCATGGGCAAAAAAAAAAAAAAGGTTCAGAACCACTGCCTCAGAGGATAGCTTTTCCTTCTGTCATATCGTATTTCCTGTCGTCCATCCTTTCCTCCATCCTGTCTATCCATCCGTCCATCTTTTCTCTCTTCTCCATCTCTCTCTCTCTCTCTCTCTCTCTCTCTCTCTCTCTCTCTCTCTCTCTCTCTCTCTCTCTCTCTCTCTCTCTCTCTCTCTCTCCTGTATGTCTATCGGTATGTATTCCTTCATGTCCCCTTTCCTTTCTGCTTTTCTGCCTTTCTTCCATCCTCTCTTCCTGTCTGTCTGCATGCTTTTCTTCCTGTCTTCCTTCGTTTTCTGCCCGTCCTCCAGCCTCCCCTCCCCCGTTTTCTCTGCCTGACTGCATTCCTTCCTTCCTTCCTTCCTTTCTCCTTGTCTACACGCCTTTCTGCCTGCTTTCCTTTCTTCTACTCGTGACATTTTCAAAGTGTACCGTTGTAGTGTAAATGTTTCTGAGGCTAGAGTGAGTGATTATTTACGTGTAACTGCACTTTAAGACACCGTACGTGATGTGACACTACACGCTACCCGCACCACTCTTACAGCAAGACTCCTATTCGAATTATCCGTGAATTTGTAACCTTGATAAAGCAGAACACCCGATACACTGTCCAATCACCGATTAAAACAACATAGTAAAACAACTTTCCAGAATATCGAGCACTTTTTGTGGACTACAAGAAACACACCGCCATGATCTCGTGCATTGCCTACCCAGACAGAAAACAAGATGCATGATAAGCGAGAATGCTTGAGGGAAGTCTGAAGTTGCCCGTAAACAAGGACATTTATTACGCCGATCGACGTTGTCAATGGTCATTCACCTGACAACAGCCCAACGAAGAATTTGATAAAATAGGCTCTATTAATAAACCATTAACTGCCAGGGCTCACACACCAGGACATCAATTAGAGCTGCAGTTGTTAGAGGCCCAGTTTCCAAGGCCGTCTCGAATAAGTCTTCTCAAGTCTCATTTTTGATTAATTTGATGGTGGTTTTCCAAAAGTTGGTACAAGGGTGATCTTTTTTGCACGAATTTTCTATTTATTCTTATTATTTTATTATTTATTATCTAGTCCAAGGTGAATTCCAATTCCAATTTCTGGTACAAGTACCCCCTTTTAGCCTTCGAATTTTCGACTTGGCTATGTAGGGGTGTTTATTGTGTAGCTTGAAGTTTGTTTTTCGTACTTTGGGCTGCTTGTTGTCAGCTTCCCGGCTTCTGATGGGTTGACTGCGTTCGTTACTTTCTTGATGAGGTTATTCATGTCTGGACCGAGTCGCGCACTTGTTGAGGCCAGGAGTAATTGGGTACCCACCCCGTCATATGGTACTGTTTCCTTCAGGGAGTTTTACCAGTTGTCGTCTCCCCTGGTGTTCCTCCTATTTCCCCGTCGTGAGTTGCCTTTGAATCTTCTCGGCGTTCGCCAGTCGGATCTTGGTGGTGAGCGATATCGTTCTTCCTCTGTTGCTTCTTCTTCTGTTTGTGCCCTTGTATCCTCTGGTTCGGGTGTGGCTGTCTGGATCTTGAGCAGTTCAAGTATCTTATCAAGAGTGATTTCTGTATTTTGTTTCACATCTTGTACATTAGATAGCTGTTCATCCGTCTCAGCCTTTATGGCAGCCATTCGAACGACATCATGTTCTATCTTCTGCTGTACTTGCTTCATTTCGTCGAGGATGCGCTGAACGGCCGTTGTCTATTTTTCTTGCTTCTTGTGTTTTTCCTCCTCCCTGCTTGATAGCCTTTCTTCTGTCTCAGCCTGTATAGCAGCCATTCGAGCGACATCCTGCTCAATCTTCTGCTGGACTTGCTTCGTTTCGTCCAGGATGCGCTGAGCGACTGTTATCTGTGTTTCTTGCGTCTTGACTTTTCCTTCCTCCATGGTTTTGAACTGTGTTCTCAGGTCCTTCAGTTAGCCTTCCAGTTGCGCTTTGTCATTTTTGGTGAGTCGGTTGGTCGCCGCGTACTGCCTCCTGGCTTCCTTATATGGTAGGTTAGACTTGATATCGATTTTCATGGCTTCTTTGCTGTCTTGGTGGCAGGGGCAGCCGAGGTACCTGGCGCCGTGGTTGCCGAGGCAGTTGGCGCATTTTCTGTTATTGTTATGCCTCCTGAAGTCCTCGTCGATCTTTGCATGCTGGCACTGACTGTATGGATGAGCAGTATATGCAAACCTCAACCTCACTCTTGCAGGTGGCACGGGTGTGCCAAAACTTCTGGCACTTAGAGCACTGCAGCACTCTCGGTATGTAGTGCTGTGGAACTTGGTCTCTCTTGTCCCATCTGATGTATTGAGGGATCACTCGATCCTCCGATGTTACTATGACGACTGTGGATGGGTTGTTGTTCTTTCCGATGATCCTCTCGGCACTCGTGATCTTGAGTTTCTTGTACTCCCTTGTAAACAACTCCCTGATTTGGTCGTGAGATGGGTCTTGTCTCGTTTAATGACCCATCGTTTCATCAGGCTGTGTCGGGCGGCTTCAAATACTATGTCGTGGTGAAGCTGTATGGTGGCTTTCTTCTCTTGTGTTATCTTCTGGATAAGTGCTGTGGTTTTTGGGTTTTTATTGATGGAGACCACTACTCCATCAGGTGTCTTGCGCAACTGGTTGATGCTGTTTTTCCAATAGACTGATTATCTTGTCTGTTGGTAGCGCCGACAGTTTAGCTTCTCCCACGCTTGTCTGTTTGAGCAGTATTCTGCCGTGATGTCCTCAGATGTTGCTGTTGTTTCCTCCTGTGTGGAGGTCACTGTTAGATTGGGCTGTATCGTCTTGGAGCTGGTTGGAACTTCCCGGCTGCTGCTGGCTTGAGTTGTGGTTTCTTCATCAACTGGGACGGCTTCAGCTGGTGTAGGAGCCGGACTGCTGCTCGTAGATATAGGCTCATCAGTCATAGCGGTCTTCCTCGCCTCTGCCTTCTTCTTCCCGGCTGTATATAGCGCATGTCTCTGCGCGTCACCTTTAACGCGAGGCATCCTCTGCGTTATCCGATAGGGCGACTTGATCTCGATAGCGCGTCGAGTAGTGTGTGTGTGATATGAGGTGGACCACCCAAGGTGGATCATGCTTAATATATATATATATATATAATTGTGACAATCCATGTTTAACTCCCTTAGATGGATCTTGGTGTACATGCCTGTTAGGACAGGGGGCTGATTTAAAGCTATACTTAACTATACCATTGTGTAAGGGTGGTCTTGATGTGCGTGTCTGTCATGACAGGGGGATGGTATAAGGTTGTACTTTAACTAAACCACTGTGTAAGGGTGATCTTGAGTTTTCTGTTTTTGTATTATTGTCTGTTATCTAGCCCCAGGTGGATTATGGTTGTGTTTCTACTTGTGACGATCCGCCGGCTCCGTGGCGTAGGTGTTACCGACGCAGATCGTAATCCCGCTTTCCCGCGTTCGAAACACAGCGATTTGGCAGCAGACCGCCTTGCGCTGGTTTTTAAAGAAATTGTATGGGTGGCAGTCGTTCAGAAAGCAATGGCAAACTACTGAACTTAAACATGTCAAGAGATCGCAATGGCAAAAAATGCTGATGTTGACTGCGACGCCCTGTAAAGGATATGCAACTAACTTTAACTGTGACGATCTAGATTTATCTCCCTTAGACGGATTATGAGTCAGCGACTATCAGTGAAAGGTTTTGATATAGGGCAATACTTTAACTAAACGAGGGGCTAGTTATCCGAGGGGCAGGGATACTACAGAATTGTGTGAAGTCCAAGATACAATTGAGTATACGAGTCAGCTCACGTAGTTGACACGGGCTCATTCGGGAAAGAGACATTGAGCAAGACACTTTGCAACCGCCAAGCTACGACTGATTAAACATAACGGTCCCGTCCGTCTGAAGGCCTTACTTTGGGATTCGTAGTAGGATCAAATGCTTTAGTGATAATCGACGATGAGAATAAATACTATTTATTAAGTAAAGTAAAAAAAAAAAAATATTGCAGGACGTTGCGATCTATCCAAGGATTGTGGCGTTAGTAATCATGTCTGTCCGCAGCTTTCTGTCTCGTGTACTTCTAATAATTTCTGATACTGACAATACTCCATGTCTTATTGTCAAACTCTCTAGCATATTCTCCTTTGGTCTTTTCCTGTCTCTCCTCCTATCCACCTCTCTCGTTATCACGAGGACTGTCGTCTTCTGATGCGAGTGACTAATTCTCTTTGTGAGTTAGCTTCTTTCAAGATACGAGTCTTCATTACGCTATTTATCCGGCCTTTGTTTTATCATCATTCTTCTATAACACCACATATCTGCATCTATCACATCATTCCTAACTAGTTAATTGCCTATGATTCACTTCCGTGCATCAGGATTGGTTCTCTTAATCTCTTAAGAACGCTTTTTCTCACACATACTGACAAAAATATATTGAATAACGAAAACACAAACCATAGATTGCGCGATTTATTTCCTGGCAGAGTTCGCTGCAACTCGTCAGGTACATACTACAGAATTCACACAACATAGAGCAAAATAACTAGATACATCCCTCAAGCCGAAGTATACACATAATATTCTTCAAACTGCTTTTGTTCGGATTATTCTACATTTAACTTCTTTGCACATCTTCCATCTGCTGTTATCAAACTACCTAACTACGTAAACACATTGACTTGTTTCACCTTGGTTCCTTTCACTTTCATGTTACATTGGAGAAGACATTTTGTGTGTTAATTACCAACACTTCTGTTGTCTATTATTCAGATGAAGACCTTTGTTTCGACTTTAAGTAAACTGGGTGTACTCAACACATAAATGTATGCAGCTGTCTAAAGGTGTACTTGTCTCTAATTACAGGACCCCGAGTTCATTCGTCTTGTGCTCAGGTCTCAAGTACCTTGGTTCTAAAGTAATTATATCTTTCGTCGTAACTGCGAGGCACTATACTGCAGGAGCAGGAATTTGCTGTACTTCGTTTAAATTTCATCTTCTAGTTAGAAACTGAAATAATACAAAATAGATAGATTGTCTGTGCATTTTCCGAAGGCTTCGGAATGGATACGAGGGTAGTAGAAACTCTAATTAATTCCTCGGATAAGCATGTTGTTCTCCTCCTCCAAATTCATTTAGGACTGGGTTCGTTTGGTATACATGTTTGTATCTTCATTTCTTATGAAAAGGCCTCTTAATGTAACTGAAGAAACAGAGACTGTGTCAGATCCCAGTATGGAAGGCATAATTGTAAGAATGTAAAAAGTGTGTTGATTAGCTGCATATCTTTCACAGTACATGGCAGTCAACCCCAGCGTTTCTCTCTTTTTTTTTTTGGTGGCAGTTTGCGATTTCTTGGCTAGTTCACATTCAGTATTTTGCCATTGCTTTCTGAACGACCGGCAATCACACCTGTCAGGGTCTTGCATTCAGCAAGTACTCAGGCCCGTGTTCTTTGACAAGTGCGATACAAAACGCAGTCACAGAATAACTTAACCTGACACGCTACAACTACAATTCCAAACACTTTATTCACACAGCTTACTCCTCACAATCATTACATGCATTGTGCAGTTACAATAATGTAATCAATAGATCTACAAATACAATACAACTTACAATCCTACAACCCAGGTGTACAGTCTCCTAATACTCACACAGGCTTTCTATCTATTCGCGTTCAAACACACAATTCGCACAAGCTCCATTCAAACCGTCTGTCCAGTGTCACAGTCTCCAGCCGTCTGTCGTTAACTCGCCGTGAATTTCCTCTTAGCGGGATTGTGTCCTAGCGTGGACTTCATGTCCCACGCTTGCACTAACTGACCATCGCTGGCACAGCATGGTTAGCGTCGTTCACTGTTGGGCCGTATTTGCCAGGCTCCGTCGAAGACGACGCGGTTGAACTGGCGAGGAGATTATGACATTCTCCCGCTCTCCTGTTCATGAAAGGGGAACACTTTCATGTAAATTATATACATTATATTCAACTTGTCAGAATCGACCCGTTGTTAGTCATCTGACATAATACCTTGGTTTATATTGAAATATGTAGGTAATTGTAAGTTATATACTCTCATTGTTCAATGTTGCTATGAAGCAACACACTTCAAGTACCATCCCTTAGATGGATTCTTACCTCAGCTGTAATTTGACACAGCTAGTCCGGTAGTTATCAGCGAAACACGCAACTACCTCTCAACCAATAAACAAAAATACTAAAAACGTCAGGTCAAGCCGTGAGCATCTCCCTATAAGATGACTCCAACATTCGACCCCCAACATCCTTTAGTCGGAGAGTTTCATGTAGGTTTACAGCTTTGGCAATTATCTCCATGCATAATTGACGTCATCTTGACGTGTTACAAATCAGGCAACATGATGATGGTTTTTATACACTACACATTATCAACAATTTCAATTATCTCCCTTGATTGTAATAAAAATATGTGGGAGGTAATTTTAACTTGCATTCAAACAAAATAAATTACATTAGTAAATTAATTTCTTAGTGTCATAATTTGATACTTCTTGACAAAAGTGAACTAATGTTCCCTGTTGTGAACAAGTAAATCAATTTATGATTCTGAGATTACACGTATACCAATCCTCACATACAATTCGTATATGGAAACTTTCCACTCACAAAGATTATATCAAGTGTCACTTCTTTGTGAGTACTAACATATAGTCTGCTATCTTTCAAATTAATATTTATAAATACCGGAAGTACACAGCTGTTATGTCCAGTTGTAGATAACACAATGTTTTTCGTCCGAAAGAAATGGACTACACAGTTCGTAACACAGCTGTTGGATTAGTTCTTTCCTTCACAGTATGGATTAACTATTTCGTTCAGCGTGTGGCCTAAAATGTTCTTGTGGAGTGTTCCTCTCGTACCGATTAAAATAAATAGGAACATTCTGCTTCGCAGGTACCACGGATCTTTGATCAGTTCGGGTGAAGTAAGTCACGTTTGAAATCACGTAGTACTGTTCGTAACAATGTTTATGTATAATTAAAATACTATACCATTTCTACCACATACTACTCAAGTATTCATCACAATTATTCTAATAATTATAAAATACAGAAGATATATACAGTGGGACCATGGCTCTATCACACTTTTACACAGCGTAACTGTAATGATTACATTATGGGCTGTGTTGCTGAGCGCTTTATTAGTTTGCAGATAGCTCATTTGTCTGCAGTGTGCGCTCAGCCACTATTTGGCTGTTGGGTGTGTCACACGGACATCTAGAGAGAAGGTCAGCAATCGAATTCTGTGTGTCACGTATATGCCTGACTTCACAGGTGAAATTTCATAGTAATAGTGACTATCTTGCAAACCTGTGGTTAATAGGAGGCCCCGCTGTGATGTTTGTAACCGGACTGTTGTCTGTTTAGACTGTGGAGTGTTTTCGAGGAAGAAAAATTTGGTCGTGCTCCTGCTAAAGTAATGTTCCACTCGCTACGGAGCTCGTGTCAGCTCTCAATCTGAAAATAATATTCAAAATCGGAAATTTAAGGATCGAATTACTTGAAAAGTACGATAACACTTTTGTAAATGCAGGTCTTAAGCATTTGCTGTTTACAATTTTGTTATTAGGTTATTGAAATACTTGGTTAACGTTGCGAAATTTGATATGACCTGCATGTAATACTTTAACAGACCTAGAATACTTTAAGAATTCTTGAAACGATGTTGTTTAATTTACGATAGTCAACACAGAGTCTTATCGTGTCGTCCTTCTTTTTCACAATCACGATCGGTGAACAAAAATGAGATTGTGACCGTCTAATGATGTTGTTCTTCTCTAAGTCTATAATTTCTTGATGAAGTTTGTCCTTTTAATGTATGGGAATGGAGTATGGTCTGCATTTTATGGGTGTGTCAGATGTTAGAATAATGTGATGATGCACTAAGTCTGTCTGTCCTGGATGATTGGAAAAAATGCTGCCGTATTCCTGTATCAGTTGTCTGCAACTGTCAGTCTCTGTCGGGGTAAGTTTAGGATTTATTCTGATGTCTTGCAGATTGTTTGTCGTGTCAAGTGAAGGGGTAGGTATTTCGTCGGTATCGTCGTCGTCTGGGTGGTCCACTATTGTCGTTCTTGCTGCTGTTTCGTCTTGGTCCTCTTCTCTGTTGTAGTATGGTTTAAGCATGTTTATGTGAAATATTTTATGTTTGTCCTTGATTGCAATCTCATAGTCTACAGCTGAGATCTGTCTTAGAACTTTGAAAGGTCACAGCCATGAGTCTGTCAGTAGATGTCTGTCGCTTGGCAATAGAAGTAGTACGTCCTGTCCAGGTGAAATTTGTTATTGTCCTGTTTCCTCTGTTTGCGTACTGTCGGTAAATAGCACCTGATTGTTTCAGTGCTTCTTTAGCTAACACACAAGATTTCATTATCTTATCACGCAATGATGTTACATTTTCATATGATGATACTGGTTTATGTACAGTTACACTTTCATGTAACATAGAATGGTACATAGATAATGGGCCGCGTGGTTTGGCTCCATATACAAGTTCAAATGGTGAGAAACCGGTACTGGAATGAGGTACTTCACGATATGCAAATAGTATGGCAGGTAAATAAGTATCCCAGTCTTCAGGGTGTTCCTGGGTAACTTTTGATAACATATGCTTAAGATCGCCGTTAATCTTCTCTATAATTCCCGTTGAGTGCGGGTGGTACGGGCTGTTAAAGCACTGCTTTACTCCTAACATTCTAGTAAAGGTTTGAGTGGCTGCAGCTATGAACTGACTGTCCCGATCTTAGAGAATGGTATCGGGAAACCCCACTCTAGAGAAAATGTGGAAGAAAACTTCCATTACATCTTTGGCAGTAATGTTTTTAAGCGGAATAGATTCTGGCCACCTACTACCGAGGTCAATTATCGTTAGAATAAATTTGTTTCCTCTTGCTGTTACATGGTTTAGAGGACCTACTATGTCAACAGAGATCTTTTCAAAAGGTCTACTTGCTAAATCTGTTACTTGCAGTTCAGCTTGCGGGTGTTTACCCTTTTTGACAAGCTTCTGGCAGATGTCACAAGTTCTGCAATATTCCATAGTGTCACTGCAGAATTTAGGCCAGTAAAATTGAGCAAGTAACCTAGATCTAGGTTTTGAATAAGCCATATGCCCAGCAATGGGTATATCATGAGCTAGATGTAACACTTGTTTGCGGTGTTCTGTTGGTAACACCGTTTGCTCAGTGGTGCTGGTACCTTTGGTGTAGTACCGTGTGAGGATACCACCTTTTAGAGCAAAATGCCATCTAGCATTTTTGGTTACTTTTGGCTTTTGGCCTATTAAGTTAAAATACTTGTGCAAAGATGAATCGGCCTTTTGGGATGTTATAAACTTTTCCCTCATGGTTTCAGGAGGTACTATAACTGGGTTTACCATTTGCAAGGCTTCTGTCTGATCTATTTAATCTTGTACCTTTGCAGTAGATCTAGTTACTGCATTTGTACTATAAATAACATTGCAAGGCGATGTTATATTTAGACCAATACATTCACGTGATGACGTTAATGAATTTGCAAACATACATTCATTCAATGGTGATAATACATTGTCAACAGTGAATTGAGATGACGATGATAGTGTATTATCGACAATACATGTGGCAGTAGATGTTATACTGTTATGTGGCATATCATTTACTTCTGGCAGGTTACCAACAATAATGTCGCAAGAAGGGTTGGATAGTGCTGCGCATTTGACCTTTCCAGTAAGAAATGGTGTGTCAATATATGCCCATGCAAGTGGGTATTTCTCGATGTTACCTGAGAAATTTTTGCATGTAACATGTTTGCCGGTATAATCTGATGGTAAAATAAAGTATCTCTTTAACCCAATAAGAGTACATCCACTATCCCGTAAAACGGTGGCAGCTCTGCCATTAACAAATCCATTGTGGATGTTTAGTTTACCTTTGCTGTTAATTACCAAATTGGCTTCTTCACTGGTAATAGGTACTGAGTGGCCGCATGTTAATAGGCCATCCTCATGAAAACGATCACAGATGGTACATTTATCAAGATGAAACACGTCAATGAATTGTGCTGAATTAACAGGATGATCTTCTACCTGTTCCTCATCTGAGGAAGAGCTATCAAACATGGCTGCATTGGCTTTTCTGGTCATTTGTTTGCCTTTACATGAGTGACGCCAGTGGCCATAAGCTTTGCAAAGGAAGCATTTTGTTAGCCGTTTATAGCTCTTTCTTTCCTTATCTTGCTTTTCTATATAGTTTTGCAAGTATGTAAGGTACCCAGGGTGTTTATCACACATCTCATTTTAATTGTGTGGAAGATGACACTATCTGCATTGGTAATACTTCTCAGCAGATTGTTTAAATGATTTTGATTTATTGTAGGGCTCTGACTTCATTCTGTCATAGTGAGCAGCTGCTACAAACTCTATGTCAGTCTCACCACTAGTCAAGCACTGTTTGTTGGCTGTAAAATAAGCCGAACCACGTTTCTCAATCTGTTGTACACTCTCACACTCGCATTCTTGTAAAAATTTCGAAAATGATGGAGGCAGAGATGTAATAATTTTATCTCTCAAAATAAAGTCTTTCAATTTCTCAAAATTGTTGTTTACCTTGGCTGCTGACAGCCACTTACTAAATATATCCTGTACTACTGAGATGTAGTCAGAGAACGTTTGTGTTGGTTTAGGAGATACTTTGCTAAACTGTTCACTGTAGCCTGCTTCATCTAACAGGAAATGTTACATAATTTTGGACTTAATATATTGATAATCTTTCCTAAGATCTTTGGGAATGGTCTCTATCACTTTAAGAGGTTCCCGGGAAAGACGTCTCATATATATAATGTTCCATTCAGTCTCTGGGATCTTATAATGGTCCATGATAGTTTCAAAATTTTGGGTGAATTCTGCAATGCAGTCACCCGTGGTGAAACTTTTCACGATCCCTTGGTACTTTTTGTAATGATTTTCTTTCTCTAGTCTTTCTGACTTTTTAGGCTCTTTGTCTGATGCTGTCTCAGCTTCAAGCTGTTTAATTTTTAATTGCATTTCGAGTTCTTCCCTCTTACTTTGGGCTAGAATCTCAGCTTTTCTTACTTCGGCATTGGCCGTTAATTCAGCCTGTTTGAAAGCAGTATCTAATTTTCTAGTCTCGGCCTCTAATTCTGCCCTTTTCAACTCTCTTTCCGCAGCTCTGTCTTCACGTTATCTAGCTTTTTCCTGCAATGCGACATGCTCTGCATATTTCGCCTCACTCCATTTTGTCAACTCCTCACCAGATAACTTCATTTTCAAACCAGATTCGATGAAATCATTCAATGTAGACATGATGAAATATGTCAGATACAATGAATACACACAAAGTTAAATATGGTGTTAGTAAATTAAATACAATAATTTGTACAATATTTCTACGATACAGCTCGTGCTTAGACTTGCATATAAAAGTGTATAAGAAAAAATGGATAATACTCAAGTGATCCTAGAGAACTTTATGAGATAATGGCTGCTTGATTGTTACTGCCCGGAAAAACAATGGACTTTCTGCACTGAAAAATGTACTTTACTAGCCAACGGTTTTGGATGGCACAAAAACCTGTTGCTTTTTGGAAGAAGAAAAGATTAGGACATGTACGTTTATGAGGTGTATGCGATGTCAATTAAGTTTTTGTAGGTTTGTGTGTTCTGTCAAGTATGTTTGTTAGTCGTATTGTCGTCCGTTCAACACAATCAACAACTTTCTTTCCATGATGCTTTCTTTCACAAAACTTTTCGCTTACACTTACGTTCACTCCTATTTTACAACTATTTTCAAGATGGATACTGCATTCACATTCACATCTATCGTTTAAATCCAATAAGTACAAGCAACCCACTTTCACACTTCTGGTTTAAAAAAAAATCCAACAAGGACGAGCAACCCACGCTCGCACCTGTCAGGGTCTTGCATTCAGCAAGTACCCAGGCTCGTGTTCTTTGACAAGTGCGATACAAAACGCAGTCACAGAATAACTTAACGTGACACGCTACAACTACAATTCCAAACACTTTATTCACACAGATCACTCCTCACAATCATTACATGCATTGTGCAGTTGCAATAATATAATCAATAGATCTACAAATGCAATACAACTTACAATTCTACAACCCAGGTGTACAGTGTCCTAATACTCACACAGGCTTTCTATCTATTCGCGTTCAAACACACAATTCGCACAAGATCCATTCAAACCGCCTGTCCAGTGTCACAGTCTCCAGCCGTCTGTCGTTAACTCGCCGTGAGTTTCCTCTTAGCGGGATTGTGTCCTAGCGTGGACTTCATGTCCCACGCTTACACTAACTGACCATCGCTGGCACAGCGTGGTTAGCGTCGTTCAATGTTGGACCGTATTTGCCAGGCTCCGTCGAAGACGACGCGGTTGAACAGGCGGGGAGATTATGACAATACCTTTGTATGGGAATCAACGCAAGGTGATCTGCTTCCAAATCGCCCGGAGTGGTGTTTCGAACACAGTATGCGGGATTACGAATTGCATTCGTGACCCCTTCGCCACAGAGCCGTGTGTATATTAAATAAAAAAAAAAACTAAAACAAAAGAAAAAAAACAAACTAGTCGTACGTTTTTATAGACTGAATAATAGATATCATATAGTTATGCCCACAGCTCCCCCCGCTGCACTGCCAATCGTTAAGTGAGTAGAGTTATACCAGTGAGATCTATAGTTAGTTACATTGAGACCACAATTATTGCCACTAATACTGCAAGCATGGTTTAATGTTTGCTTGACTTGCTAATTACTCCTATATACAATTCCAAATCAGCTTCTGCGACGAAAGCACCACATTTTATACGCACCTCGCCATGTAAGATAATATATCTAAGCTAAACATATGTGGCCATTGACCCTCTGATTGGCTAGTTCTTCTTGGCTACTGTAGCCACTGTCTGTCTCTACTTACAAATATTCAATAAATGAAAACAACCGGAGTGCTTTCAGGCGTGGAGAATAAATTATAACAAAAATCAACTTACAAATATTCAATAAATGAAAACAACCGGAGTGCTTTCAGGCGTGGAGAATAAATTATAACAAAAATCAACTTAAAATTACTGTTAACGATCACCATCATGTAGCAGGTTCTTTGCAGAACGTCGCATTCATCGGGGCACGCTGAAAATAGTCTCGATCTCTGCCATTTCTCCCGCCTCCTGCAATCTCTCATGCCCAAAGTGTCTGCAAAGTCCCGTGTCCCTGTCCGTGCTTGACGATCACTGCCTCTTCTTTTGAATCTTTACCAATAAATACCTTAATTCACTAACAAAAATGAGCCGGGAAAAGGTAATTACTTCAGCATGTACATTATGTGACACATTGTGAAGAATATAGTTATCTAAATTTGTTACTATTCACGCCAAGGCGTACAGTTAAAGATGATTCAAAGGCAGGCTTAGCAAGCCGTTGAATGATTTAACTATACACATAAACAGAAAGGAAGAGTATGTTAATAAACCAACGCGGTGTAACACACGGGGCAAACTATCTAGCCACATATTGAAAGCAGCAAGGCTAAATATCTGTAGTTTTTAATAAAAAGATGCAGAATCTGTGAACTTTATGAGAGCGTTCTACGTGAGAACATCGGATAGAAAGCAAGAGAACAACCCAGAAATAGTTGGCTAGATGGAGTAAAAAAGACATTGAAGAAATAAAAAAATTACGTTAGTACAGGCAACAAGACTCGCGAAACACATACAATTACATTTGCCTCCTCTCTTCATGCTTCATTGCAATAACAGTAGGACAAAAGAAGAAGAAAGGGAGAGTTAATTCTTTCAGAATGGGGCGACACGATTAGAATCCAGGGTGCCAAGGTGGTCAATGATGTGTCTTGGAGGTAGGGCATCCACCTTTAACTCGAACTGAATAGGATTCACCACATGTAAGTCATTATTTTAAACCTCAAGGAAACCAACTCCATGTTATCAATGGGTTGTATATCGGATGTCTATTCGTCCCTGATACGTTCGATCGAAAAAATAGGAGACCCCCATCTCCTCCCCAAGTATGCAATAACAGCTAGATTGTGGGTAAATGTTTCTAATTTTACAAATGTGCCCCGGAGGTCAGCATGTTTTGTTTCATTTCTTTGAGGTTTCCGACTGTCGAGGGATGTTTTACACGAACATCCTGCTCACAATCCATCCAATATTTCGTCTGTGCTAGACGTTCAATTGACTACCCAGAGGTCAACCAGAGTTTGTGTAAGTAGTGACCCTCATGTATACATTAACCCGATGCCCTTCGAGTCAGAGGAAGACATCCTATCTGCAAGCCACTTCGCCACCCAACTTTGAGCTAACGTCTCCCATATAATGACCTTCTGCTCTGAAGAGTTAACTTGTGGTAAATGCGTCTTTCTATACTCTAACTGTTGTACGAGTATAAGCCGGACACTGGGTTGGAATCTGACCATGAAACATCTAACACTTGTGGACAAAACCACAACCAACCCAGGCCTAACCCCAGGCAGTCCGTGTTTGCCCTATGCCTTCCTAGATGTGAAGTTCTAGTACCCCCCTAACACACCCCGATCGTTTCTGAACTGCGCCGCAGTACCTGTGGCGATGGTATTTTAGTACAGGATACAGGAGTTTAGTACAGGGAGATACGTCACACTAATCGACGCCAGCTCTTTTCACGACTCAGACGAACTGAAAGCCAATACATATGATTTAAGAGTTAAACCCCACAGATTTCATAGAGGTCTCACAATCAATAAACCAATCAACTAGCTAACCAAACACACCCACCCACCTACCAACATGCCTACCCACCTACCTATCTATCTACCTACCTACTTACCTATAAACCTACATACCTATCCACTCACCTATCTACCTACCTACCACCCAATAACCAACCAACGCATAATAATGTCAGGTCACGGTTGGTAAATTGTATTGTTAAACTCACTGCTTCACGTATACTTTTAAAAGACAATTCCATCGAATTTTAACACACTATTGTCAGATCTGACTTGTAGAAATACTGAGATGGAATACAAGACAGACATTTTACTGAATCTGGACTTTAAGAATCTCAACTACTAGAGTCTCGCTAAGTAGAATTTTGTCAATTTGGAGCGATCTTTAAGCCACTTGTAGTGTTGAAAGGTATACAAAACTATGCAAAAGACCACTTTACACGTCTTGAGGGTATAAGGTATATTGTGTTAGCTCCATATTTTGATGGAGGATATAGTAAACCTGATAACCGCCTTCTTTACTTCCAGTATTATGTTCCGGCATTGCCAGATAGCCATTTCATGTTGTGCTGATCTCGGAGACCAGGTTAATTTACAAAATTCGCCGCTATGGTTATTCGAACACATGTCCACCGGACTGAGAGGCAACCAAGTTAGCCACTGTGTTACCACGGCTATCCATTTACAGTGTACTAATAGTCAACTTCAACGGCTGTATTTTAATGGGTCCCCCCCCCCCCCCTTGAACCTCCAGGACTATAAATGTCCTTGTCATATTTCCCTAAGTTTCCACAGTTTGCACTTTCAAGTTTACATGGATATTTTCCGGCCATGTCAGATGTTGCAAGAATTCGGAATTGTTGTTGAATTGGCTAAACCTACGTAAACCCATCATAGGGTAGTTTGATAGGCAAACCATGATATCTCTCACGTAAACAGCCATTCTAGAACTGCTGTTGTATGAGTTCTGCGTATTTATGGGGTTTCCCCTGGCCTACATCTTCCACGCCGTCTGCTTGGTCTGTCACGTGATATTCATGATTACTAAGTTTACAGCAGCATATTAAGTTGTAGATGGCCTACATTCGGGGGCACAATGCCCAGGGTTAAATTTAAAATCAGCAATTTTTAATTGAGTTCGTGAGAGTGTGTCGAGGTTTTTGGACACATCAGTTATGCCACAGAATGTCATTGAAAATAGGCTAGAAGCTTCACGTTGTCATGACTTGCTGTTAACTAGATTATGACGGTATGTGTACAAAATAGCGGCTGGCCAAGTGACTAGAATGCCACCTTCGGGAGACCCAGGTTCGAATCCTCGGTAAGGTGTAGAGTTTTTTTTCTGTCGGGGCAAAAATAAAACTCTAACCTGAACAGTTCGTGGCGAATGCACTAGCCAGGCGGCCTTAATTCCTCAGGCTCAAGACCCCTCTGCCATACTCCGCAAGGTACTATATAGGTAGTAAATGACAGTTATGAATGACAGTCTACAAAATAAGGTGTTACTTAGTGTCCCAGCTTACAAGTAATGTCTCTTCTAGCTACATTGGAGGAGCATGCTACACAAGTGTTGAGTTCATTGCAAGACAGCTCTTCGTGGCAGATGAGTACCTCGTGTATATAATTTCATGTAGGTTTTTTCATGTAGTTATATCAGTGTATGTTTGTTGTTTGTGTGCTAAGAAAGGCTTTAGTCGCAACGTCCATTTTGCCATTTGTGATTGTGTACAGGTAAGGCTTACCGTCTCTACTTCTCGTTTTCGTTCATTCACTCATTGTACGGTTTACTGTTAAGACAATTCAGCTTCACTTCCATTGCGAAAGAGACATTCTGTTTTCCCCCACCCGTATAGGGCTCGAAGGATGGTATCAGTATTATTTTTAAACAGCTCAAGAGCAATATTTGTTTGCCCTAGCAGAGGCAATTGTTGCTCAGCGCACCAGAATAGTGTGACAGCGATGCCATGTACGCGATAGTCTACTGTAGGATCACTCACACGTGTAATCCTAAAAGCTCACTAGCAGCAATCTTTGCTCACAACAACACGACGATCAGGCGCAGGACTGGATATTGTACTCCTCCCGATTCCAGAGACATGTTTAGGTGAGCAGCTTTCGTGGATAAGAAAAAAAAAACCACTTCTCTTCAAGGAATCTAGGCGTAGACTGTTGACAGTTACCCTTTTAACATTAAAAAAATTCCAAAGACAAACTTTATGAGCTGTTAAGAAGCCAGAATTATAGTGATATATAATGATATATATCAATGCTGTCAAAGGCTTTTTTGTTGTGTACAAATTCAATATAAAGTGGTTAATTCGTATCAATTCTTTGCTCCATTATTATGCACAATGTGGCCATCAGGTCAGCGCATGATATATTTGGTCTGAAGTCTGACTGTTCATCTATCAAGTCTCATAGTCGCTTAATCTCCCCAGATTAATATTTTCGCAGAAACTGCAATAGCATGATTCGATCTTTTAACATATGCTCACCCGAAGGTCCAATTTCTTTAGCAGCTCCATCAGATATCCTCATCAGTCAATTAGTACTTTGTTCTGTCTCCAGGAATCTGCTAAATTTGTTGCGCAGTAATTAAGTTGATGTGTTTATATTGACTTTAATGGCTTCTGCTAGAATACCCTCTGGACCAGCAGTTTTTCCGCCTCCCAAGGGATAGGTGGCTTTTCCCATTTCTTCTTTATATGGGTTCTCACAGTTGAGATAAAGCTCTAATTCTACAAACTGCATATCTGGTGGTTTTTTTTTGGTTTTGTTTATTAGTTTTTGCTCTATTGAGAAGTTTCTCGAAGTATTTAGCCCATTTAATCTTCAATGTTTGTGAGAACTTTTCGAATACTATTTTTCATCATTTCACTTAGTTCCTGCAGCTTTTCGTGTTGTGCTGTAAAAATCTTTGAGGTTTCCGATCGCTGCAACTACGTCTGACTCTCCAGTTAGGACATATACCTATTGTATTGTATCCGTCCTTATCCGACCCCTAACTACTTTATTAACGTCCATGTGTTTTTCATGTGTAAAGACTTTAATAGCGCCTTTTCATCTTCTTTCATTGTTTAATACTATTTTTTGTATTTTTCCTTTCTTCTAATTGATTATGGTTTCAAACGTTATCCATAATTTATATTTCGCTCCCTTTTACCAAGGACTTCAATACATGCTTTGTGTAAAATACTTTTAGCCTGCTGCCATGTATAATGAAAAAGAACATTTGCAAAGGATCGACGAGAATCTTGTCGATTTGCGTTGATGTGAGTCATGTTTTGCAAAGGAATTTTTCTTCTTCTACTGCTCGCTATCCGCCACTGGGACACATGCCTTCAACCAATCCACGCCAAACCGTCCTGTCTGTCTGTTGCTCTCTCGTGCACTTTCCCCCATGTCCTCCCAACATTATTCATCTCTGTAAATTTCTTCTTCTCCATGTGTTCCTAGGTCTCCTACTATTTCGTTTGTCTCGTGCGTTCCAGATACAATTGTGTTTAGTTACACTATCCTCATATTTGTCCAGTGTGTGTGTCATATCCTAAGCCAGCGCCTTTTCTTCAACTCTTGATTCATTCACTGGGATTTGTTTAATTCTCCCCATGAGCTCTACATTGGGGATTCTGTCGTACTATTTTATTCCCACTGTTTTTTTTTTTTTTTTTTTTTAAATAAGAGCTCGCTGTTCCCCAAGAAGCCATAGCCTCCCCATCGGGTCCCCACGTCCCGGTGGGTCATTCGGATGACCGCCTCTGCTGGTGGCTGTGCTGAGTAGAGACCAGTCAGTGAATGTTTGTAGTTTAATTCTTTGTTCTTGTCATGAAATGGCTGACAGGCGTCGCTCCTAATGGATGAAACGACAGAAACAGTTGTGGTGAAAAGTTGACGCTCCTGTAATTTTCAAAAGACAGCGATCATTACTTTAAACACTAGCCGCACTTATTGAAGACGGGAGCGAAGTCCCGTGGGTAACGGAAGATTGTTGACCGGAAAAGTTCAAAGACCAGAGTTCGTATTTGAAGTAACGGAGACGTAGGATGCGTGACCACGGGAAAACTAGACGAGATCAAAGGAGAATCACCGATGTCCAGCAAGACCGTTTATCTCAAGTAAGTTCGGAGCAGGATCAAACAGTTGGATCTCGTTGTAATACTGTGAACCGAGTCCTTTGAACAACGGAAAAACAACGATCTACCGGGAGATCGTCTTTATCAAATAAGGTGGTCGGTACGGTTGTACGGGGATCAAACGACAAGGAAAAAGAACAGAGGCTGATGGGTTAAGAGCAAAACAAGTGACGTAGTCCAAGCAAATATTTGTGGACTGAAATTACCGTTTTAAAATCAGTTGAAGATTGCACTTAAGACCGGCGGAGTGTAGATTTAATTCAGTGCCGTAATAGAATATATATCACATAGTCTAGGTTGTGTAAAGACAACCAGCCCTGTTCCTTCATGGGATTAAATGATTTACTTCTAGGCCTGAAAAAGATTAAATAAGGTGATTATAGATGGAGGTAGATTAGAACTCTAGCATAGTGAACTTGTGTGTCACCGTAGTATAGAGTGTCGACCTCATTAGGCTGAATAGTGATTTAAGCTGAAGTGAGTGATGTGTAAGTGCCCTCGGAAGGATAAGTCTACAATAGGATTTATGTGTTTTTCTTTAGGGTTTCTTTCTTTTACCTGGTATAGGGTAGAGTGCTGAACTACTCTGTCTTATACAAGAGTATAGCTCTAGGATGATATATAGAGGTTACTTACTGAATATAGCCTATTACCTACATTCACATATCATAGGTCGGAGTTGAGTTTCTCTCACAGGCTGTTGTTTTACTCAACAGGTTCCCCGCACTTGAAATGGAAAGTTGTTACAAATCTGAACAGATGAAATTGGTCATACTCTCGTGAAGTAATAAAGGATCTCAAGTTGTAAAACCTGTTTAACAAGACGGTCAGACAAGTGTGGAGTTAAAATGAACACTAACTGCATCACTCTACGTGAGATGCTCAATGAAGGTATTCAATACCAGTAGCTAATGATGAACAGAAATATTTACGATAAACCATACAGAAAGGAAAAGACGTTCATTAACATTTTCCATGAGTGACAAACTGCAGTGTATAGACTATATGTGGTTGAATCGGTGCTTATCTTCTTTAATACCATGAATATATTACCGACCGTTATATAGTGTGTGAAGAACTACAGGACCATATGTAAGTGAAGCAAACATTGATGATAAGATATTCATTGAACTATAACAATTTCCCATTGAACGGATTTATACATGTGATGTGAATGACAAAAACTAACAAAAGCTAAATCCGTGGATACTATATTATTTAAGAGTTTCCAGAACAGAGTGGGAAGAAAATCAGCATCAGGCAGAAAGACACAACCCTGGGTGAGCTATTTCCTGTTATGTGAATAGTGACGTCGAATGGCTGTATGATGATGACAAACTCTGATGCTGATCATAGACTATATTCTGTCACACATTCAAGATAGAGAACACCACATATATTCACACCCATACCTCGCACACACAACTGACACTTTTCAGCAATAAATGTTTTATCAGTTTGTTCGACGCCTGTGTTAGTGGGGGTATGTGATGAAGGAACGTGAAAAGGGAGATTGTCTGTTGAAGAGAGAGAGAGAGAGAGAGAGAGAGAGAGAGAAAGAGAGAGAGAGAGAAAGAGAGAGAGAGAGAGAGAGAGAGAGAGAGAGTGATAAAAAGACTTTAAATAACGAGGGGGGTGTGTAGACAAAGGTCCAATAGCAGACAAAAACTGAGAAAAGGATATTTAACAGGTGTGCTTGTTGATTCCACTTTCCCCCCAGGGACGACAAGCGACAGTTCTCCGTGGTTCTTACCCATTCACTAGTGCTAATTGAAACATTGGAGTTAAACATTTTAAGTTTCGTGCTAAGTTTAACTTCCTTTGACTTTCACAAATTCCTAAAGCTATGAAAGTTCCTCTTGCCCTTTGCATTATTATTTTAATATGTTTCTGTGTTCTCCCATTTTGTCTACATTGCTTCCAAAATAGGTGCTTGATTCCGCCTCTTAAGGTCAGGTTTCACCAAGGGAAATTGAACAAAGGACTTGCTACGTGATTGATCCCATGGATTGACCTTTACATACGAATACTAGGTCCCTGCATAATGAAAAGGACTGGCTAGCTAACTTATGGCCACTTTTTCCTGCCAGACAATTCACAATTTTATCGGGCGCTCATTAACCGCCAGTTGCGGTGATGGTAGAAACATACTGATAGAAGAGCATTTGACCACTGCAGGAGATTGAATCAGGTCTACAATGTAGGAGATTGAATCAGGTCTACAATGTAGGAGATTGAATCAGGTCTACAATGTAGAAGATTGAATCAGGTCTACAATGTAGGAGATTGAATCAGGTGTATAATGTAGGAGATTGAATCAGATGTACAATGTAGGATATTGAATCAGGTCTACAATGTAGATAAGATTGAATCAGGTGTACAATGTAGGAGATTGAATCAGGTCTACAATGTAGGAGATTGAATCAGGTGTACAATGTAGGAGATTGAATCAGGTCTACAATGTAGGAGATTGAATCAGGTCTACAATGTAGAAGATTGAATCAGGTGTACAATGTAGGAGATTGAATCAGGTGGACAATTTAGGAGATTGAATCAGGTGTACAATGTAGGAGATTGAATCAGGTGTACAATGTAGGAGATTGAATCACGTGTACAATGTAGGAGATTGAATCAGGTGTACAATGTAGGAGATTGAACCAGGTCTACATTGTAAGAGATTGAATCAGGTCTACAATCTAGGAGATTGAATCAGGTGTACAATGTAGGAGATTGAATCAGGTCTACAATGTAGGAGATTGAATCAGGTGTACAATGTAGGAGATTGAATATGGTGTACAATGTAGGAGATTGAATCAGGTCTACAATGTAGGTAAGATTGAATCAGGTCTACAATGTAGGTAAGATTGAATCAGGTCTACAATGTAGGTAAGATTGAATCAGGTCTACAATGTAGGAGAGTGAATCAGGTCTACAATGTATGTAAGATTGAATCAGGTCTACAATGTAGGTAAGATTGAATCAGGTGTACAATGTAGGTAAGATTGAATCAGGTCTACAATGTAGGAGATTGAATCAGGTCTACAATGTAGGAGATTGAATTAGGTGTACAATGTAGGTAAGATTGAACCAGGTCTACAATGTAGGATATTGAATCAGGTGTATAATGTAGGAGATTGAACCAGGTCTACAATGTAGGAGATTGAATCAGGTCTACACTGTAGGATATTGAATCCGGTCTACAATGTAGGTAAGATTGAATCAGGTGTACAATGTAGGAGATTGAATCAGGTCTACAATGTAGGAGATTGAACCAGGTCTACAATGTAGGAGATTGAATCAGGTCTACAATGTAGGAGATTGAATCAGGTCTACAATGTAGAAGATTGAATCAGGTGTACAATGTAGGAGATTGAATCAGGTGTACAATGTAGGAGATTGAACCAGGTCTACAATGTAAGAGATTGAATCAGGTCTACAATGTAGGAGATTGAATCAGGTGTACAATGTAGGAGATTGAATCAGGTCTACAATGTAGGAGATTGAATCAGGTGTACAATGTAGGAGATTGAATCAGGTCTACAATGTAGGAGATTGAATCAGGTCTACTATGTAGGAGATTGAATCAGGTCTACAATGTAGGAGATATAATCAGGTGTACAAAGTAGGAGATTGAATCAGGTCTACAATGTAGGAGATTGAATCAGGTGTATAATGTAGGAGATTGAATCAGGTGTACAATGTAGGTAAGATTGAACCAGGTCTACAATGTAGGATATTAAATCAGGTGTATAATGTAGGAGATTGAAACAGGTCTACAATGTAGGAGATTGAATCAAGTGTACAATGTAGGATATTGAATCAGGTCTACAATGTAGGTAAGATTGAATCAGGTGTACAATGTAGGAGATTGAATCAGGTCTACAATGTAGGAGATTGAATCAGGTGTACACTGTATGAGATTGAATCAGGTCTACAATGTAGGAGATTGAATCAGGTCTACAATGTAGAAGATTGAATCAGGTGTACAATGTAGGAGATTGAATCAGGTGGACAATGTAGGAGATTGAATCAGGTGTACAATGTAGGAGATTGAATCAGGTGTACAATGTAGGAGATTGAATCAGGTGTACAATGTAGGAGATTGAATCAGGTGTACAATGTAGGAGATTGAACCAGGTCTACATTGTAAGAGATTGAATCAGGTCTACAATCTAGGAGATTGAATCAGGTGTACAATGTATGAGATTGAATCAGGTCTACAGTGTAGGAGATTGAATCAGGTGTACAATGTAGGAGATTGAATCAGGTGTACAATGTAGGAGATTGAATCAGGTGTACAATGTAGGAGATTGAATCAGGTGTACAATGTAGGAGATTGAATCAGGAGTACAATGTAGGAGATTGAATCAGGTGTACAATGTAGGAGATTGAATCAGGTGTACAATGTAGGAGATTGAATCAGGTCTACAATGTAAGAGATTGAATCAGGTCTACAATGTAGAAGATTGAATCAGGTCTACAATGTAGGAGATTGAATCAGATGTACAATGTAGGAGATTGAATCAGGTGTACAATGTAGGTAAGATTGAACCAGGTCTACAATGTAGGATATTGAATAAGGTGTATAATGTAGGAGATTGAACCAGGTCTACAATGTAGGAGATTGAATCAGGTGTACAATGTAGGATATTGAATCCGGTCTACAATGTAGGTAAGATTGAATCAGGTGTACAATGTAGGAGATTGAATCAGGTCTACAATGTAGGAGATTGAATCAGGTGTACAGTGTAGGAGATTGAATCAGTTCTACAATGTAGGAGATTGAATCAGGTCTACAATGTAGGAGATTGAATCAGGTGTACAATGTAGGAGATTGAGTCAGGTGTACAATGTAGGAGGTTTAATCAGGTCTACAATGTAGGAGGTTGAACCAGGTCTACAATGTAAGAGATTGAATCAGGTGTACAATGTAGGAGATTGAATCAGGTGTACAATGTAGGAGATTGAATCAGGTGTACAATGTAGGAGATTGAATCAGGTGTACAATGTAGGAGATTGAATCAGGTCTACAATGTAGGAGATTGAATCAGGTCTACAATGTAGGAGATTGAATCAGGTCTTCAATGTAGGAGATTGAATCAGGTGTACAATATAGGTAAGATTGAACCAGGTCTACAATGTAGGATATTGAATCAGGTGTATAATGTGCGAGATTGAACCAGGTGTACAATGTAGGAGATTGAATCAGGTCTACAATGTAGGATATTGAATCAGGTCTACAATGTAGGTAAGATTGAATCAGGTGTACAATGTAGGAGATTGAATCAGGTCTACAATGTAGGAGATTGAATCAGGTGTACAATGTAGGAGATTGAATCAGGTCTACAATGTAGGAGATTGAATCAGGTCTACAATGTAGAAGATTGAATCAGGTCTACAATAGAGAAGATTGAATCAGGTGTACAATGTAGGAGATTGAATCAGGTGTACAATGTAGGAGATTGAATCAGGTGTACAATGTAGGAGATTGAATCAGGTGTACAATGTAGGAGATTGAACCAGGTCTACAATGTAAGAGATTGAATCAGGTCTACAATGTAGGAGATTGAATCAGGTGTACAATGTAGAAGATTGAATCAGGTCTACAATGTAGGAGATTGAATCAGGTGTACAATGTAGGAGATTGAATCAGGTCTACAATGTAGGAGATATCAGGTGTACAATGTAGGAGATTGAATCAGGTGTACAACGTAGGAGATTGAATCAGGTATACAATGTAGGAGATTGAATCAGGTGTACAATGTAGGAGATTGAACCAGGTCTACAATGTAAGAGATTGAATCAGGTCTACAATTTAGGAGATTGAATCAGGTTTACAATGTAGGAGATTGAATCAGTTGACAATGTAGGAGATTGAATCAGGTCTACAATCTAGGTAAAATTGAATCAGGTCTACAATGTAGGTAAGATTGAATCAGGTCTACAATGTAGGTAAGATTGAATCAGGTCTACAATGTAGGAGAGTGAATCAGGTCTACAATGTAGGTAAGATTGAATCAGGTCTACAATGTAGGAGAGTGAATCAGGTCTACAATGTAGGTAAGATTGAATCAGGTCTACAATGTAGGAGATTGAATCAGGTGTACAATGTAGGAGATTGAATCAGTTGTACAATGTAGGAGATTGAATCAGGTGTACAATGTAGGAGATTGAATCAGGTGTACAATGTAGGAGATTGAATCAGGTGTACAATGTAGGAGATTGAACAAGGTCTACAATGTAAGAGATTGAATCAGGTCTACAATGTAGGAGATTGAATCAGGTGTACAATGTAGGAGATTGAATCAGGTGACAATGAAGGAGATTGAATCAGGTCTACAATGTAGGTAAGATTGAATCAGGTCTACAATTTAGGTAAGATTGAATCAGGTCTACAATGTAGGTAAGATTGAATCAGGTCTACAATGTAGGTAAGATTGAATCAGTTCTACAATGTAGGTAAGATTGAATCAGGTCTACAATGTAGGAGAGTGAATCAGGTCTACAATGTATGTAAGATTGAATCAGGGCTACAATGTAGGTAAGATTGAATCAGGTGTACAATGTAGGTAAGATTGAATCAGGTCTACAATGTAGGTAAGATTGAATCAGGTCTACAATGTAGGTAAGATTGAATCAGGTCTACAATGTAGGAAAGTGAATCAGGTCTACAATGTAGGTAAGATTGAATCAGGTCTACAATGTAGGAGAGTGAATCAGGTCTACAATGTAGGTAAGATTGAATCAGGTCTACAATGTAGGTAAGATTGAATCAGGTCTACAATGTAGGAGAGTGAATCAGGTCTACAATGTAGGTAAGATTGAATCAGGTCTGCAATGTAGGTAAGATTGAATCAGGTCTACAATGTAGGTAAGATTGAATCAGGTCTACAATGTAGGTAAGATTTCCTACACCGTTAACTGGACTTCAATTTTGACTTCTCGTTCAAAATCAGTGGTAAACTAATGAACGTCAAATTGATTAGAACATTAACCTGATATTGATCGAAACATCCTATAAACGACCTGCAACATTTTAAAAGTATTAGCGCTGACGGTCCTTCTAGCACAGCACCGACACATACGAGTACACACACACAACCACAGACGCAAGTACACACACACACACACACACACACACACACACACACAACACATACACAAGTACACACACACAAACACATACACAAGTACACACACACAACTGCATGCACAAGTACACACACACAAACACACGCACAGGCACACACACACACACATATCATCATCATCATCAAGTGCCGTGCCGGCTGGCGTAGGCGTTCAATGCTCTCCACAGATCTCGGTCTTTGGTTTTCTGGATCAACTCTGCTGCTGATATCCCTCCGTGCCACCGTCTCAATCCATCCAGCATAATTTCTCTTGGTCTGCCTCTGCATCTCTTCCCCTCGATCTTTCCAGTTGTCACGATGTTCTCCAATGCCTCTCTTCTCATTACATGACCAAAGAAAGTTGTTTGACACACACACACACGCACGCACGCACGCACGCACGCACACACACACACACAATAATTTGCTGCTTATGTTTGGAGACGCAATGGTATAGTAGTTAATATGAGCCCTTACCTAGATACTGACCTCGGTTCACTTCTCCATTACTGAGAGGATCTACTTCCCACTGGTGCGGCTCTGACGTTACCCAAACTCATACAACAGGCACTGGATAATTTTCAAAACTGTCTGGGTATTGTCTGGAAATGAGAGACGTTGTGGGAGGGAAACTGGCCGCACAACGCGCTTAACTGATTCAGTGCCAAGCAAAATGTAGGTTTAGACCAAACATGATACACAATCAAATGAGTTGAGTTTAGTTGAGCTAAGAACTGACAGCACTGCACTCAGGACATTCCCATACGCGCTCCTCCCCTCGTTCAACAGCCAGAGAAGAATCACACTACTAATTGTTCCCACCGCTATCTGATTGAAAGTTCTCATGGTCTTCCTTCCCAGTTTTGAGATTCTACCAGAACCCCTGCCAATTCCCCGCAATCTCATCCTTTCCACATACTGGTTCTCAATTTGTTCTCCTACCTTCTCCACCGAGTCACACAGGCACAAACAAATGAACAAGTATTATAAAGTCAATTTCCGTTCACTGAGCATTGCAATTGCAGAAGATTCTACGGAACAAAACAAATAACACGATGGCCTAGTATGGCGATATATCGCCCTTCTGTCCAAAATGGGAGTTCCAATTTGGCGATTTATTATCCTTCGGCATTTACTCAGATAAGAAATGGCATAGAACATGAAGAAATGGCATAGAGCACGTGAATACATAATACCCCACACACCAGCGGCAATTTCTGCCATGTGGTTACCTTCCCGTTTGAATAGCTGGCATGGCGATATGAATGCTGCCTAACTATATCGTTAGGAAAACAACGGAAATACATAAACATCGTGTTTTGTCTCTTTGTTTTCTATACCTTAAACGTTTCCTTCATGTTGGCCGACTGCCCAGGAATAAATTACCATGCATCCTTGTAGTTTGAATAGCCAAAAAAAGCATAATTTTATCAAGGTGTCTGGACATAGCGTCTGGGGAGGAGAGGAGAGGAGAGGAGAGATTATGCGAACTCAGAATTCTGTGTTCCAACACGAGCTTTGCCTGGATGAATACGCAATCCGGCGATTTGCCAAATCAAGCAGTTCACGGGCAACTGGATGTTGAATCCAAAATAATGACAGAATCTAAGGTAAATATTCTAATAAATTATGTATGTTGTTATTATCCTGGAGTTGTTTTTGTTGTCATTGATGCAGCTGTTTTTAGACTGCGTCCTTTGCACATGTAATGTAATGGTACACGGATGTATGGATACGTTTTTGTTTTGTTTCGTAAGACGTTCTCCGTTTATCGGGAAATGATGAGAGTTCAAATTTCCTATAGCTGCATATAAGTAAACGATGTAAAATTATTTCCCCACGCAATGTGGCATACTTGGTATATGGTGCTAGACAGGCAAATCGACACTCGATGAGTGATGTTGTCACGTCACACCCGTCCACTTGATCTCTCATGACAATACTTGGTACACATATTAGACTGGGACGAAGTGGGGGACCAGATCATTTAAAATATATCCCAATCTGGCGGGGGAGTGAACCCATGATGACCGACGAGATAGGCTAGTGTCCTTGCCACATCCGTACATCGGTTCTTGCCGCTATAAATCCGGGTGTGATAGATTTATTACATTATATGTTGAGAGTCTAATGTGTGTTGTCATTAAATAAATTTGAGATGTGTTTTAAATGTTCTACAGAGATGACGTTACCTGACAGACAGTGGCACTAACATCTTGTGCCACATATATCGACAGGCAGAAAATCAAATGATTCGGCTATCTCGTTAGAATGCGGCACCATCAACTACCAGCACTTGCGCTACAGCAAGAGGAGGCCCGAGAAGAAAATAGATTGACGACATCAAAGACATTGTACAACCACACGGAATGACAATACCCAGTGCCACTCACTGGGAGCTGGAACTTATAATATTCCTCTCCACGACGTTTGTCGGCAAAAGTGGAAGATGATGATAGTGATGATGATGTGTTTAAATTGATATATTTGTCTTCTGTTCGAGTTAGGAACATAATGCTTTTCGATCCTTTCTTGCCTGACGTCAATTTTGTCACTAAAATTAGAACTAGGCTTTGACAATTAGACTTCGGTAATATAGCTGTGCCGTCTCAGTGACTAAAGGTTTGCGAACGCGGTTTGTGAGCCGGGTACCAGACGTTCAAAGCTCAGCTGCGACCGATTTGTGCAGCAGACCGTGTCGCGTTGTGTTATAACGTGCTGGTATGGGAGCCGGTCGTTCAGAAAGCAATGGCAAACTACTGAACGTAACACTTGCCTAGTACATCAATAGCAGCTGAAAAATGCTGGTGTTGACCGCAACGTCCCGTAAGGGACACGCAACAATTATTTTAAAAAAATATAGCTGTAATAGTCGCGACATTGCGCTAACAATGGCATGAGAGCGGCCGGAAGAGAGATGGAGGTCAGCTCTCGATGTTCACTACCGGAGTGAAAGACTGACCACCTATTTACCTGTGCACTCAGACCTACAACACGTGATAGCCTTAACCCTTCACATGCTCACATCTGTTTCCTAGCTAGGGCACATTTGTTTTTTGTTTATTAATGTCTTCAATGTGTAATTAAAGTACAGTACGTTATTTTGGGACAAATAAAGAAATTCAGATATCTAGGCACATGGATAACATCAGATGGAAGATGCATCACTGAGTTAAAGAGCAGAATATGACAAACAAAAGCTACATTCTACCAAATGAAGAACGTTTTGTGCAATGAGTCATTGTGCTTGAAAGTTAGAAAGAGAGTTCTTGGATGTTACATAGAACCAGTTTTAATATACGGCTGCGAATCCTGGACAATTAGTAAACAGACGACATCCCTGGAAGACTTGGAGATGTGGTTTCATAGAAGAATGCTGATAATTAATTGGACAGCCAAAATGAGCAATCATGAAGTTTTACGAGAAGCTGAGTCACAAAGACAACTTATCACAAACATCAGAAAGAGGCAGTCATTGTTTTTTTTTTTTGCCACGTTATGAGAAGCCAAAACTGGAACATGTTGTGACAACCGGAAATATTTACAGAAAGAGAGATAGAGGAAGACAGCGTGAGAAGATTATTGACAGTCTAGGGTCATGGCACGGAAGGGAGTCAACGTATGATTTGATCCATGACTTCGGAGATCGCAATTTGTGGAGAGGCCTGATCGCCCAAGCTAGTCGGCAAGGCACTGGATGATGAGTATCTTCAATCACTCGCCAGTGCACCAGCTCTTCTTTATTTTATTTCATCCTATTTGTATCTTTTATAGCTTTTTTATAGCATCTTTTTTTTGCATATTCTATTTACAGGACATCGCTGTCAACACCAGCATTATTACTGCTTGATGTTTTGGCAAGTTTACGTTCAGTAGTTTGCCATTGCTTTCTGAACGACCGGCTCTCATACCAACACGGTAAAACCCAGTGCGACGCGGTCTGCTGCCAAATCGATCGCAGCTGTGTTTCGAACGCAGGTAAGTGGGCTCACAAAGCACGTTCGCAAGCCCCTAGCATCCTCTGGATGGGTTAAGACGGTGGCATGGAGGCATATCATCAGCAGAGTTGATTCAGAAAATCAAAGACCCAGATTTGTGGACAGTCATGAACGCCTACGTCAGCAGGCATGACACTTGATGATGATGATATGTTCTACAGTGTCAGTAATAGGTGCTATATTTACTGGATGAAAAATTAAAGTTTACAATTGTATGTATCTAAGTTCATTGCCGACGGGCGATTGACTATGACAGGCAACAATTTAAGTAGGTTGGGGCGCCAGTTTCCTCCGACAACGTCTCTCATTTCCAGTCAATCCTCTGACAGTTTTGAAAATTATCCAGTGCCCGACATTGCATTTCAACGACTAAAGAAGTTAAAACTTGATGGAATGGATCTCCTTGATATAGAAATTATTTTATTGTAACTAATCTACAAATAAAGCAATGGCAAACTACTGAGCGTAATCTTGCCAAGAGATCAACATACAGCTGAAAGATGCTGGTGTTGACAGCTAAGTCCTGTAAAGGATATGCTAAAAAAAAAAAAAAAAATCTACAAATGCCGGTCTCTCTGGCCGAGGAGTTACAACACTTTCTCCGTAATCCCGTTTATCACGCAAAGTCTCGTAGCGGGCGAAAACTGGGAGCGGTTCTACCCCCGCTGGTGACTTGCGGGATACTGAACCGGCCGCTCAGAAAGCAATGGCAAACTACTGAGCGTTATCTTGCCAAGAGATCAACAGACAGCTGAAAGATGCAGCTGTTGACAGCGATGTCCTGTAAAGGATATGCGAATTTAAAAAAAAAAAAAAATCTACAAATGAAGATGTTCTTGATGTAGAAGTGATACTACAGTAAATGATGAACAAATAAAGATGTTCTTGATGTAGAAGTGATGTTTCATTAAACCATGAACAAATAAAGATGTTCTTGATGTAGAAGTGATGTTTCATTAAACCATGAACAAATGAAGATTTTCTTGATGTAGGAATGATAGTACTTTAAATGATGAACAAATGAAGATGTTCTTGATGTAGAAATGATGTTACATTACGAAGCACTGTACAATTGTAGGTGACAGCTGTGCAGAAGTAGGCCAAGCTTATCTGCCGACCTCCACAATTCCCGATCTCGGGAAAGAAACCTCCAGGGAGTTGGCGATTTTGACGTTTACAAATAACCGCGACCAACAGCTACAATATTCTGATAATGCCACGTCCTAAATTCAATATAGCCGACAGCGATAATACAACAGACGCCAGCAGACTGAGATCAAACTTGACGGGAAAATGGCGAATAACAAGCCCAGAAAACTACCAGAAATTGTGGAATTTTCCAGTCAGTATTGACAGGCAGCCTCCACCAAACACGTCGGCTCTGAAAAGACAAGTTAGTTTACAGCAGATCAGATACACAGTTGAGTAGAGTTGTTGAGTTGAGTTGAGTTAAGACCGCCTCGAGTGCTGGAGGTCCCGGGTTCAAGCCCCGGTGAGGACCGGGATTTTTTTCACTTGGACTTCTAGTAAAAAAAAATTTCCCCTGGTCTCTGGGTAGTGAGATCGGACGCCCGTGTGTATCGTTGCGCATGTAAAAAATCCCTTGGCAGTTGGAAATCGAAAAAGAGTAGCCTAACGGCGCTGCCCTGGCAACATTTCAAGTTAAAAATCTACCCAAAGTATTTCAGGATCCTCACCGGTTCTACAGAGTTCGTGCACTGAGCTGAGTTTCTCCAGACTCAGGTTTGGGTTAGGAGGAAAACGGAGCACTAATGGGTTACACCCGTGTGCGGTCATGTTGATCCATCGACTAAACTAAACTAAAGTGACATAACTGCACTCAGGACATTCCCATACGTGCACCGTCTCCTCGTTCAACAGCCAGCGAAGAGTCATACTACTAATCGTTCCCACCGCTATCTGATTTAAAGTTCTCCTGGTCTTCCCTCTCAGTTTTGAGATTCTTCCAGAACCCCTGCCAATCCCCAGCATACGTGTTCTCAGTCTGTTCCCACACCTTTTCCACGTGGTCCCACAAGCGCACGACCACCTCCCCCGTGTCCATAGGTAATCTACCACCAAGACGTGCATTCTCTGCTAGCCTATCAGCCTGTTCATGTCCCCGCACCCCCTCATGGCCAGGGCAAAATATCCATACAAATCTCACAATCTGTGATCGCTGAAGCGACGATAACCATTCCACATAAAATATTCCTTTCTCCACCTTACTAGGCATACTCTTTGAATCCATAATGAATACAGTGCGTGTTGCAGTAGTCTCCTCTAACCAACGGAATGCCGCTGTTACTGCTTTCACCTCCATTCTCATGCTGGAGTTTGTAGTCTCATATGCCAGACTATCCCTTTTCAAGACTCGTCCATTAGCCTTTGCAATGAAACCCCAACCACTACGTGTTTCTCACCACTGACCCATCGGTGTAGATGACTATGTCACCTTGATGAACAGTGTGTGCTCTGGATCAGTTGTTACACTTCAAACTCAGTGCGGCCCGCTGCCCATTCTCTGCACTCACGGTCCTGTGTTACTATTATATTGTGCCTGTTCGTCATGTCTTCGGAACTTCAACTCACTCTTTCTCACAATTGATGGTCTCTAGATCACACACCTGACGAATAGATAGTTCTGCCAGTGCCACCCAGAACCTGCCTCGTCTTAGTCTATGACCCTTGACCATATCCATAGCTTCATGCAGGGGATAATCCCTATATGCAGCAACTCTCAGGTACCATTTAGCCTGAAGGACCCGATGCCTATCCGCCGTTGTGGTAGCACTAGGATATGTCTCATGCATATAATTGGTGTGTCCTTTGTACACCACAGGATTACCCGCACGGCAGCATTCTGTATGCGCTCCAACCTTTTAAGCTGGTTCGTTGATACTGTCAGCAGCCTCAAACCATACTCAATGACAGAAATTATTAACTACTGACTCTGCTCTACCCCGGTTGCTGCCATCGCCCTCAGTGCATTAAGTCCCCTACCAGCCTTCACCACCAAAGCCTCCACATGATCCTTAACAGACAAACACCTGTCAAAGGTGGTACCCAAATACTTCAGTTTACTCTCCCTACTAACAGGACATCCATTCAATTCAATACCTGGGACATCTGCCTTGACGATCCGGTTATCCAGGGAGTGCCACACAACCGATGCCTTGTCTGGGTTTATAACCGCCCCTGCGTCCCTGCACCACTCTGCCACCCTATTTACTGCCACCTGTAAATCTTCAGCCAAACTGGTCCTGTCTCTGTCTGTCTGTACATGTCGTGTCCTCCTTTAAAGTGTCGTCCCTGGAGTGAGGAGAGTCAACACCCACATTATAATATTTTTTTCCGTATCAATATCTTGGAGAATCCACCAGCTTCCGTCCAACACACTCCATCAGCCTATGGACACCTTTCCCTATCACTCTCTCACTGTCGTACTATGCCCCCCTCTCATACTTCCCCAACGCAACATATTCAACAACTCTTGCTTCTAAAAATTAATAAAGATTAATTTATTAAAAGAAACATTTGTAATGTACGTAAGGCGTGTATGCGAAGAAAATGTGTGATGTGTTCTATAATAATGTGTGTATGATCGGACTTTCAGATAATAGCATAGTTTCTTCATTACAAGGGCACACCACAGCACATTAAATCATAACCAGTGCACCTCACCCAGTGTCGAAACCCTCTTGCCGGATACTGACTGTCATCGGTAGCCACCTGGTAATCCATCTTCATGATCATCCGAAATAGATACTGTTTGTAAGTACAGATTGATTACGGACTGGTTGCAAACTAACTTTGTAAGTTCCTATCGGTCCTAAAGAATGCACAAATCCTTTGTAGTGTATTTAGGTTTTACTGTTAATGTTTCTACACTTGATCCTAACTAGTGTTCATATAGGTTCAAGTATATGTCATATGTAATATTACACTGGAATCTAGCACACGATGTGACTTATCCGTTAATGTTCTCGTTCCTTAAACAATGTTTGTCTGATGTGTGATGTATCAACAATCATCACCCATCCTATGTGAACCATACCACGCAGGAGTCGTTATATTGGCTGGCTCTTCTGGGCCATGCCATGGTGAACCCTTCTGAGTATGAGTCCAGCGTAAACATATACCATCTTTCTTCTCGGACGTTATTCCTTTTCCGTAAGAATCATTTTAGAGTCCAACTGGTGGTCATCCAATTGGAGTGCACTTCTTCAAAACCAGTGTTGAGTTTCCTAGTAACTGGTGGGGAACCTGTGGGAAAACCAACACATCATGTGAGAGCACTAGTCACTGATCCTACCGGCTGGGTGTAAGCTTATTACCCTGCTCTGTTATTTTACAGCTAACTACTCTGTCAGAGAGCCTTATAGCTTCTCACCTACGTCCGAATCAGGCTATGATAAGGAAAGACCAATAAACAGAGGGCAACCTCAGTATTCTATTCACCCTAGCAGAGCCAATATCACTTCACTACTCTAGTTTTCACCATGCTACCGCCTAAATTAATTAGGACTAATTACATAGTATACTACCTTAGGCAACACTGCAGTCTAACAAATCACATCTACAAATTTCCATGACAGGCACGTGAACCATTAAATCCACTAATAAGCACACGGTAGACATTATTCCAATAGAACCGCAGTGCCGAAGCATGTCCGCTAAAATCCAAGGTTTGAGTTCAACTGTCCTCTCCAATCATGGTTTTCTGGCAAACCCCTAAAATTGGTCACGTGACATGGTTGACGTCCTGCGGGTGTTATTTGGGCATATCATCCATTATCAAGAATCTATTTTCCCTGGCTCCATCAATGTCAGAGTTGTCATCAGTTGTTTAGATTCCCAAAACAAGCCAGCGAGTTCCTGTATACTCCCAACAACAGTTGCCGATAACCAGCCGTCAATCTTCAGTCGACTGGTGACAATCACCGCTACCATTTCTGTTTGATGTCGGGAAACTCTAATTGACAGATGGACTGTTACCTGTCCCTAGCTGCCAATTCCGGTTGTCTCTGACTGTTGATAAACTGTCAAAGCGATGTATGCATTCATCTCACTTCCGAGTGTTCCTATTTTTGCTGACCAGATGTACAAGTACAGGTGTTATTTATGCCCGACCTGTTTGTGAACACGTGCAGCCACAACCATGAATGTTTTCTCTGTATTAGTTGAAACAATTGTCGCTTAGCAGATAGTCCATTTAATCAGAAATCCTCTGATAGTAATCAGCTGGTCAAACGCGGTGTTTTATTTTGTGACATAGGCCCCCTCTTAAGAGATTAGTCCATCTCACTCTTCTACACCGTGATTAATCCAGATGATTCATTCCATTTCCTCAGGAGCTGGGTGTCTTGACAAGAAGTCCGCTCCAACATTTTCCTTCCCAGGAATGTACTCCACTGTGAAATTATAAGGTTGAAGTAACAAAGACCACCGCATCAAACGCGCGTTGAGCTTCTGAGAAGTAGCCAGGAACATCAGGGGCTGATGATCCGACTGAACCCGAAACTTGACTCCACACAAATATGGCTGGATTTTTGCACTGCCCATACGAGGGACAAGCACTCTCTCTCGACGGTTGAATAATTTATCTCCGCCTGTAGAAGTTTCTTACTTGCGTATGCTACAGGTTTCAAAACCGAAGCATCGTCTTTTCCTTCCTGTAACAGAGCTGCCCCAATCCCAATCGCACTCGCATCCGTTCTCAACACAAATGGTTTGGAAAGGTCAGGGAGCTGTAATACAGGTTTGCTGACCAAGGCCTCCTTTAACTGACTATAGGCATTCTCACATTCTGGTGTCCAAATGATTTGGTCCGGGAATCCCTTTTTCAAGGTTTCCGTCAATGGAGCTCCCAGTTCAGTGAAATGTGGGATAAATTTGTGGTAGAACCCACACAATGAGAGAAAAGATCGCACATCCTTCTTCCTTTTTGGCCTTGGGGCATTACTGATTTTCTCCAGGTTCTTCTCTTCTGGGACAATGTGTCCTGGAGTGATGGTGTGACCTAGAAATTCCAGAGTCTTGTCACCAATCATGCACTTGGTTGGACGAGCAGTAAGCCCTGCTTCCTTGAGCCTATTAAACACTCTCTCCAAGTATTGTAAGTGGTCATCCAAGCTGTCACTGGAAATCAGAATATCATCCATGAATGAGATGATGGACGGATCCCGTAAAGGATTAAGTAAAGTCCTCATCATGCATGTAAACACACAAGGTGCATTACTGAGTCCAAAGGGCATGACCTTGAATTCGTAGTGTCCACTGGGTGTACTGAAAGCCAACAGTAATCGAATCTCCGGTTTGACTGGTATCTGATAATACCCCCGACTCAGATCCACCTTTGAAAAGTATCGAGCCTTATGGAGCCTAGCGAATAACTGAGTTGGATTCGGCAAAGGTTCCACCTGAAACTGTGTATGACTGTTCAGAAGTCGGTAATCTATACACAACCGGTGTTCTCCACTTGGTTTCCGTAACAAAACTACCCCTGCATTGTATGGGGATGTGGATGGTGCAATCACGTCATCCTCCAGCAGTTTCTGTTTTCCTCCTCCAGGGCCTTTTCTTTAGAGAATGGCACTGGGTAAACCTTTTTACGAACAGGCTCCTGTGTGGTCAAAGTCATCTCGAACTCAACCAACCTCGTTCGTCCTGGTTTATGAGACAGTATCTCCTTATGAGACTTGAGAACCTGGGTTATCTTTTCCCTCTCCTGGGAGGTCAGACCAGGGTTCACTTGAACATCCCTATAGGTTTCCTGGTGTACCAAGGGATATTCCCTGCCCTCGCTGGTTCCCACTTCCGTCTCCACTGCAACTGCCATTGCCATGAGGTGAGCTGCCTTGTCTCCGGGTCTCTCTTCGTATTTCCGCAAGAGATTGATATGGAAAATCTTCGACTTTCCCCGGATCCGGATCTGATAGTTGGTTCTGGATATCACCCTTTCCACGGGAAATGGTCCTTGCCAACCTATCTCCAGTTTGTTGTTTCCCGTTGGGAGTAGCAACAAAACTTTATCTCCCACCTCTAGAGATCTTTCTTTAGACCTACGGTTGTAGTAAGCCGCATGTCTTTTCCTGGCCTTTTTCAAGTTTTGATTTGCCAGAGTCCATCCCTTGTGGAGTTTTTCTTTCAGTTCCTCCACGTATTTGTAGGATGAGATCACTTCTTCTGACGTCCCCTCTTCAGTCCAACTCCTCAACATGGCTTCCAACGGTCCTTTGATTGGACGACCAAACAGCAACGTAGCGGGTGGTAGTCCTGTTGAGCCATGAGGAACTTCCCGATAGGCAAAAAGGGCTGCTGGGATATATTCATCCCACCTATCAGGTTTTTCCTGCGCTAGTTTCCCGAGCATTGTCATCAACGTGTCGTTGAAACGCTCTGCTTGTCCATTGGCTTGAGGGTGGTAAGGGCTGGTATGTATGTGGTTAGAGTGAAACACCATAAATACCTCCTCCATGAGTTTTCCACAAAACTGAGACCCATTGTCCGTCAGAATTTGATCAGGAAAGCCTAATCTGGTAAAGGCCTCCATCAGTGCGTCCGCCACTCTTTTTGAGTCTATCGTGGTTAACGGTATGGCCTCACCCCACATTGTACAGCAATCCACCATTGTGAGTATATACATGTTCCTCTTCCTAGTCATGGGAAGTGGACCCACGATATCGATGGCTACCCTCTCGAAAGGAGAGTTCATGATGGGCATCTCACCCAACACTACCGGTGCTGTCCAGTGTTTTGGTGCCACCCTCTGGCACTTAGGGCATGACTTCACATACCGACGCACATCATCTGTCATTCCCGGCCAATAGTAATGGCAGGAAATCCGCTGCATGGTGGCGGCAATACCCATGTGTCCACTAAAGGAGATGGTATGCCCCATATTAAGAATCTGGGACCGGTGAGCTTTCGGGACGACCAACTGACCGTATAGGTTTTCTCCCCTTCCTGCTCTCCTGTAGAGTATCCTATTCTTCATGTAGTACTGTCCCCGTCCTGGTGGATCAGCACTTTTCTGCAGCTTTCTGTAGCAAGGACGTAAAGTATCATCCTCACTCTGGGCAGTTCGTAGCTCCCCCGGCATTGGGTTAGTCACAATTGCTTCTGCCTCTTCCGTTCTCGTCTGAGAGCGAGTCTGTATTGCTCCCATATGGATCGGCTCCCTGGGCATTCCCAGAAAGACATACCGGCAACCAAGGATTACTGGAAAAATGGGATCGGTCAATACAGTGGCCTTGATGGTGCCGGTGACGTACCTTGACCGAATCTCCACATTAGCAATGGGCAACTTCATGGCTACAGCACTCTTCTGTGCAGGCTGTATATCCAAGGTCTCACCTGTGAATTGTTCTGGATGTACCAGATCCGCAGAAATCACGGCCTCCCCGTCCAGTCCTGTGTCGTATAAACACTCCACTTGACGACCGTTAACCTCTACCAATTCCACTACAGGTGGTTTTTCCTGGTCTGGAGTCTCTTCCTCGGCCTCGACCTGTTCGGTGGGCTCAACCTTAGGTTTCCCGGGGCACACGACGAATTGAGTGTCTCCTGACTTTTCCCTGCAGTCAATAGCATTGTGCGTATTTGACTTGCATTGGTTGCACCATTTTCCTGTCCTAGATTTTCGATTGCCGGACTTGAGTGAGCTCTCCTGGTGGCGAGCTTCCTTGTTGACCTTGGCATTTTCCGTGACAACCTCCTTGGAAGTCATTTGACATGCTGCGAAGTGAGGGTTCTTTGCCTTCGATTTGCAATCCCTCGTATTGTGAGAGGGTGACTTACAAATTGAACACCACTTCTCCGACCACGGTCGTTTTGGTGTAGAGCTTGAATTGCTCTTGCTTCCCTCCTTCTTCTTCTCTGAACTATCCTCTGATTTTTGCACATAAGGTTCCCACTTTTTAGTTCCTGAGTTTTTGGCTTTCTTCTTATCATGTTTCTCTTGACTTTTGGAGTTGGTGGAAAGGTTTTCCTTTGCCTCCCCATGTACCCCGACGAACCGTTCTGCTAATTTAGTCACGAGGTCAATACGTTCCGCTCCTTGTTCTCCCAGGAACGTCCTGAGAGGTTTAGACATTTGCTTCTTCAGCTGGTCGACCACCATGAGCTCTTCCAGACTCTCATAGTCATGTGCGACCCAGCCAAATCCATCCACTTATGGAGATAAGATTTTAGACGCAAACTGTAGGCGGCAAACAACTCCCCCGGTTCTCGTTTCGCTGCTCGAAATTTTTTCCGGTAGGTATGTGACGTAACCTCGAATCGTTTCAGCAGAGCCGTCTTTAATTCGTCGTAATTGTTCTCATGTCCTGGTGGCAGGCGAGAATAAACCTCGTAGCCGGTCCCGCGTAATCCCTGAGATAGCTTGAGATTCCATTTGTTACGCTCCAGACCCATAGCAACAGACATTGCCTCGAAGCGTTGAAGGTACTGGTCAATCTTCTCTTTGTCCTCCTCGTAGACCGCTAAAGGAAACTTCATAGCATGGTACCCATGTCCACCTACTGGTGTTGAGCCTGAGATGGAGGAACCTCCAACTGCTCCCTCAGTTTCCCCATTAGATTGACTCTTCAACTCGAGTTCCCTCATCCGGTACTCGTGCTCCCTTTTCTGTGCTTCCTGTTCAGCTTCTAATTTCTTAGCAGCCTGTTCAGCTTCAAGTTTTTTAGCAGCCTGTTCCGCTTCCAGTTTCCTAGCAGCCTGCTCAGCTTAAAGTTTCCTAGCAGCCTGCTCAGCTTCAAGTTTCCTAGCAGCCTGCTCAGCTTCAAGTTTCCTAGCAGCCTGCTCAGCTTCAAGTTTCCTAGCAGCCTGCTCTGCTTCCAATTTCATAGCTTCTTGTTCCAACTCCTTCCTTCTCAATTCCAGCTCGGCCTTTCGATCTTCCCTTTCTGCTTGACGATATTCTCTCTCCACTTCCTGTATGTAATCCGTTAGAGCGGAACTCGACAGTCCCATTTCTTCCCCATTTGCCTTTAATTCTGCAGTGGTTAGTTTAGGGGTGGCCATTTTACAGAGAGGTAAGCTAGCAGGTCGAGTACAATATAACTGCAAATTACTATATAGATATATGAACAAGTACTATAAATCTAGATATTACCACGCACAGCACATTCACTCAGTGACAAGAGTAGAATCAGGACCACAGACCTATGCAGACGTGTGAAGTGTGAACAGGTAAGATATTAGTCCTAACCCCTATCCACATTCACTCTAGCTGGATTCTCCAATATGATATCTCCGTTTTATAACTAAGGATCCCGTGTCAAAGGACCCCGTTGTCCGAGGATCCCACTGTCCAAAGATCACGTTTACGAGAGATCCCGCTGTCCAAGGATCACGTTTACGAGAGATCCCGCTGTCCAAGGATTCCGTTTACGAGAGATCCCGCTGTCCAAAGATCCCGTTATAGAGCTCCCAATAATGTCGTGTCCTCCTTTAAAGTGTCGTCCCTGGAGTGAGGAGAGTCAACACCCACATTATAATATTTTTTTCCTTATCAATATCTTGGAGAATCCACCAGTCCAACACACTCCATCAGCCTATGGACACCTTTCCCTATCACGCTCTCACTGTCGTACTATGCTCTCCTCTCATACTTCCCCAACGCAACATATTCAACAACTCTTGCTTCTAAAAATTAATAAAGATTAATTTATTAAAAGAAAAATGTGTAATGTACGTAAGGCGTGTATGCGAAGAAAATGTGTGATGTGTTCTATAATGTGTGTATGATCGGACTTTCAGATAATAGCATAGTTTCTTCATTGCAAGGGCACACCACAGCACATTAAATCATAACCAGTGCACCTCACCCAGTGTCGAAACCCTCTTGCCGGATACTGACTGTCATCGGTAGCCACCTGGTAATCCATCTTCATGATCATCCGAAATAGATACTGTTTGTAAGTACAGATTGATTACGGACTGGTTGCAAACTAACTTTGTAAGTTCCTATCGGTCCTAAAGAATGCACAAATCCTTTGTAGTGTATTTAGGTTTTACTGTTAATGTTTCTACACTTGATCCTAACTAGTATTCATATAGGTTCAAGTATATGTCATATGTAATATTACACTGGAATCTAGCACACGATGTGACTTATCCGTTAATGTTCTCGTTCCTTAAACAATGTTTGTCTGATGTGTGATGTATCAACAATCATCACCCATCCTATGTGAACCATACCACGCAGGAGTCGTTATATTGGCTGGCTCTTCTGGGCCATGCCATGGTGAACCCTTCTGAGTATGAGTCCAGCGTAAACATATACCATCTTTCTTCTCGGACGTTATTCCTTTTCCGTAAGAATCATTTTAGAGTCCAACTGGTGGTCATCCAATTGGAGTGCACTTCTTCAAAACCAGTGTTGAGTTTCCTAGTAACTGGTGGGGAACCTGTGGGAAAACCAACACATCATGTGAGTGCACTAGTCACTGATCCTACCGGATGGGTGTAAGCTTATTACCCTGCTCTGTTATTTTACAGCTAACTACTCTGTCAGAGAGCCTTATAGCTTCTCACCTACGTCCGAATCAGGCTATGATAAGGAAAGACCAATAAACAGAGGACAACCTCAGTATTCTATTCACCCTAGCAGAGCCAATATCACTTCACTACTCTAGTTTTCACCATGCTACCGCCTAAATTAATTAGGACTAATTACATAGTATACTACCTTAGGCAACACTGCAGTCTAACAAATCACATCTACAAATTGCCATGACAGGCACGTGAACCATTAAATCCACTAATAAGCACACGGTAGACATTATTCCAATAGAACCGCAGTGCCGAAGCATGTCCGCTAAAATCCAAGGTTTGAGTTCAACTGTCCTCTCCAATCATGGTTTTCTGGCAAACCCCTAAAATTGGTCACGTGACATGGTTGACGTCCTGCAGGTGTTATTTGGGCATATCATCCATTATCAAGAATCTATTTTCCCTGGCTCCATCAATGTCAGAGTTGTCATCAGTTGTTTAGATTCCCAAAACAAGCCATCGAGTTCCTGTATACTCCCAACAACAGTTGCCGATAACCAGCCGTCAATCTTCTGTCGACTGGTGACAATCACCACTGCCATTTCTGTTTGATGTCGGGAAACTCTAATTGACAGATGGACTGTTACCTGTCCCTAGCTGCCAATTCCGGTTGTCTCTGACTGTTGATAAACTGTCAAAGCGATGTATGCATTCATCTCACTTCCGAATGTTCCTATTTTTGCTGACCAGATGTACAAGTACAGGTGTTATTTATGCCCGACCTGTTTGTGAACACGTGCAGCCACAACCATGAATGTTTTCTCTGTATTAGTTGAAACAATTGTCGCTTAGCAGATAGTCCGTTTAATCAGAAATCCTCTGATAGTAATCAGCTGGTCAAACGCGGTGTTTTATTTTGTGACAGTACACCAGCACATCAGCTGCGAATGTCAAGATTCTACCAACACATGGTATCTCGATAGATGCGATTTTGCTGATGTAGACATTAAAGAGCAATGTAGACATGGTAGATTCATGTGGCAAGCCATGTGTCCATGCGCAGTGCAAACTTACGTTCATAGAGGACTGCCGCAACCCATCTGACAAGGCAAGGGCAGACCTCCATGTCCAACAGTGTGTGCCCCAACCGATAATACCTGACCCTGTTATACGCATCCTCCAGGTCTAGAGCTACCGCCACTATCTCTTGTTTATCATGGAAGCCCTCATAGACAACAAATGCAAAAGTTGCCGCATTGGCCCAGGTGTCCTTCCCAGGCCGGTAACTCCCGAGCCCTTTGGGAAGCAGATTACGACTTTCCAAATGTCGCTGGAGCTGCGTACTATTATCTTTTCGAGGACTTTGCCATACGTGTTTTACAGGGTTATGATTCGGTATCCATTAAGTCTGGAGTGATCCCTACCTGGCTTTGGGAGTGGGTATAGGTAGCTATGCAGCAAATTGTGGGGTATTTCCGCCGTGTTGATGCTTTGGTCGGAACATTGAGCCATCTCCTCCAAGTCCCCATCATGTATGTTACTCATATGAATGTACCTCGCCCCATCCGGGCCTGGCGCTGTGTCTTTAGCCCTCTTTAGTACCCGTCTTATATTCTCCACCGTAACCTCACGGTCCTCTTTCCTAGTGATCGGTGACAAGGCTTCTCTGACCATATCTCTAATAGCCCTATCTTGCTGATCCGTTTGTTTGAAATATCGTGCAAGAAAAGCCTCCCTTTTGTCCTGGTCAGTTGTCATAGGTCGGTTGTTATCATCATAAACAGTACCATGTGTACCAGGCATCACCTGTCTCTTCATCTGCCGGTGCAGCCTCCAGAATTTACCCAATGTTACATCCCCACCGACTTCATTGATAAACTGTTCCCACTTCATCCTCTTTGCCTCTGCTGCCTGGAGTTTAAAATCGTGCATCTTTACTTTGTTATACCTTTCATCCTCCTCCAATTCTGTGTCAACTGAATTGGTTGCTCTCCGCACCCTCTGTCGATTCCTTATGGCCGCCCTCTTTTCCCTTCATGAATTCTCCACCTCTGGTGTCCACCATGGTCTTTGAGTAAAGATTCTTCTTGCTGGTTTAGATCTTCCCTGTGAAGAGTGGTCGCAATCGTAACTGAATGCCCTGCGGGCTCATATAGCCCTGACTGCGCTGGACTTAGGTATCTGTACAGAGCAGAGAAGGTGGTCGCTACCATGGTTCCCAAGGACACCCCATTTTATATCTGATGCCGCCTCTTGGGATACAAGTGTCAGGTCGTTGGCCGTGTCAGGGTCCCCCGGTCTCATTGCTAGCCTAACTGGTGTCCCGCCATTTATACAGACTACATCCGTCTCAAGAAAAGCCTCAGCAAGAGCAATACTCTCTCTGTTCTCTCCCGACCTGTCCCACCCCTGAAGTCGCCACATATCAGATACCGTGTACCAGTGGTATCCACTGAACTTTTCAACCAGTTCAAACTCTCTCTCTCTCTCTCTCTCTCTCTCTCTCTCTCTCTCTCTCTCTCTCTCTCTCTCTCTCTCTCTCTCTCTCTCTCTCTCTGAGTTTACTCAATTCAATCGCGATGCTGTGTATATCATTGTGTTCGTTCTAAACTGGATTTACATACTACTCAACAGTTCAAGTTTATGTGACTGTTTATTTAATGAAATGAGTGTTTCTTTATTTTATGTGGCCGTAAGAGCACCAATTTATGAATGTTACCAATTATCGATTCACGACAACGTGAGAATTCGCCATGCCTGACTAACAAGTGATTAAACACCACTAAACACCACGCACCTTCTACAGAAAGGCCTGCGCGTATATTTACTCCATCATTGTGTTCGTTTTAAAGCTGGATTTACATACAACACAACATGTCAAGTTTATGTGAATGTGTATTTAGTTAAGTGAGGATTTCTTTGTGATTCGTGACGGTAAGATCACCCATTTTTGAATTTTACCAATTATCGATTCACGACAACGTGAGAATTAACCATGCATGGCTAGCAGGTTAAACGTCACGCAAGACCTACAGAAAAGCCTGCAATATTATTTTATTCCTTGCCTTATCGAGCTGCCTATATTGCCAAAATGTCCTCCAACTTGCGGTCATCAACTGTGTCCAAGCGGAACAATGTAAACAAAAACAAGACGGGACAAATGTTGACGAGCACGCCAGCTCAGCGAATGAATCGATCATCTTCATCGCCAACCTCAATCGTGTTGTCTAGTGAACAATCAGACACTGAATTCCAGCTGGACATACAACAGAATTCACCAGCTCAATCTGAACAAACCAGTACATCACATTCAAGCACTCTTTCTTCGACCGAACCACAGAGCCATGATTGTCGTGAACTAATTCAGGCTTTGGAGATGAGGTTAAAAGATTTTATTACCATTAACACCAATAATATTAATAATTATTGCTGTGCTTAAAAACGAAAACCTTCTTCTTCGAGACGAAATCGGCCTCCTTAGACAAGAGAAGGAAACTTTCAAAACATCCATACATGCTGTAAAAGTAAAAAGTGCACAGTAATTTAATAAAAGTGCACAGACACAAACTATCCCTGATGTAGATGCGTGTGTTACCAGTGAATGTTCGTCGCATAATGACATACAGACAGTTTCTACAATCAACAAAACTACTTCTAAACCTGTAGAACGCACACCATCCATCTACCCCATTGATGTGAATATCAGCAACAGGTTCCAGGCCTTAAGTGTAGACTCTCCAGCAGCAGACCAGGAATCACAAAGTTCAATTGTTACCACTACTGGGCATCAGCAACCAACGCAAGCAAGCTATAATAAACAAGAACACAAGAAAGACCACAGTGGTCAGTGGCAACAACAGCCCAAGCGGACACGCCAGCAGCGTGAAATAACAATAGATGACAGTGCAACTCATGTTATAATTGGAGACTCCCTGCTGAAGGGAATCTATAGTGATCGCATGTCATCTACTGACAAGCGAGTCAACTTCAATCTTCCCTCTACCAGGCGCTGACATTGATGATAGGCTTACCGCTACACTGCGAAAATTCCAAGTGAATGAGAGAATTAAAAAAGCGACAGTCCATATTGGTGTCAATGACATAGTGGATAATAACATCATAAGCACCTCACAACTATCTACGCTGGAGGTACTGTTACGTAATAAATTTCCTAACTCATCTATGTTAATTTCATCCATCATTCCACCATGTTATGGATTCCAGCGTCGGACTGCCAATGCTGCCAATCTAACCTTGTATAAATTTTGTAAAGACAATGCTATTAGTTTCATTAATAACACCCCGTACTTTACTTCGTTGTCCTGGGCTCCTAAGAAAAAACTATATAGGGATCAAATACATTGTTCTAAGCTAGGAAGTAGTATACTAGCGAAGAACATAAAATATCCCGAACGTGTACAATAACCAGCACCAGTTACAGGAGTAAACCGAACTTCACCCCCGGCGACAGCCACCTCTAAGTGTTCAGAAAACGCTCCTTCTCTTCCTGCACCACCATTGCCTATACCCCAGGAATACAATGCCGTGGATAGCAACCCATGCTCCAATCCCAGTGTTGCTAACAATGATGTTTTGTTTCCTCCCTTGCCCATAAAGCAGCCTCCCCCTATTATGTCAAAGGGAACACCGTTAGACAATGTTGCTGTGCCCCCGATGTATGCTTCTAATGTAGGCACTTCCAGTAACTCTCACAGCAGTGGTCCCTCGTTGGATGGTAATCTACACTCCTATCAGTGGAACCGCCAACTTCAACAGCTAATGCAATACAATCCTGCAGCCCTGCATCAAGCTTTCATGATGTCACTCCAGCACATACATTTTCCTACCCCATCTAATAGTCTTAACTACTACTAAATAAAGTTTCAAAAACTCTGAAATTTTCTACTGCAAGCAACATCATCCTTTCACCGTGCAATGTTCGCCAATCACAATAAGTGGCTCCACAAAGATCGCCTACGTATAGGCCATCTCAACATCTATCATTTGCTCAACAAATTACCTGAGCTTTCGGTAATACTGTGCAAACAATTCCATGTGTTTGGAATCACAGAAAGTCGTCTCAACGACAAAATAACCGACTCTGAAATCACTCTTAAGGGGTTTAAAATAATTCGAAGAGACGCAAATCAAAAATTAGAGACAGGTATTGCTGTATACATTTCCAATTCTCTCAACTGCTCCTGTAGAAGTGATCTCGAGTCAGTAGAGATAGAATGTGTTTGGTTGGAGGTGAAGCCAGCCAGTCAGCAACCATTTCTCATTGGATATCTATATAGGAATCCGTGTGCTGGGTACAGTTGGTATGACTGTTTCACTACAATGATGGATAGAGTGTTTACAGAAGGTAGAGAAGTCATGATATTAGGTGACTTTAACATATATATTACTAAATCCAACCAGACATGGGACGATATCATTCTATCTTACGATTTCAAACAACTAATAAACCGTCCCACAAGGGTTACAGGCACCTCCTCAACTATAATTGATCATATATATGTTACTTGTCCAGTTAATATTATCGAATGTTCTGTTCCTGTTAGTGCAGTTAGTGACCATTACCCAATATGTTGTACGTGGTCGAAAACTGGGTTCAAATCTCCTAAAAATAAACATTTAATCATCAAATTTAGAAATCTAAAAGCTCTCAATCAAAGTTTATTTTTAGACGACTTAAAAAATGCAGCCCTTGAACATGTTTACCAACTTCCTGATCCGGATGATGCACTAGCTTACTGGACAAAGACAGTCTACAGTGTGTTTGATAAACATGTGCCAGTTAAAGAAGTTCGAGTGAAGAATCAACATAAATCTCCATGGGTGACTCGTGAAGTTCTCGAAATCATGAGAGAACGAGATACAGCGCACAAAAATAAAAATTTTATCAATTACCGCAGACTAAGAAATAAAGTTAAATATGAAATTCGTAGGATAAAGAAAGATCATTTCAAAAATGTGATTGTAGATAAATCAAATAACACAAATATATGGAAGGCTATTAACTCGCTAACCAACAAGAAACACTCTTCAGAGTCAGCAATACCGAGCACTATAACATGCGAGGGTTTCAGTTGCTTCTTTCAATCAGAAATAGAGAATCTAAAGTCCTCAATACCAGACTCAGCTTGTAATTTAAGCTCACTGTCATCATTCTGTGAAGAGAAATGCTCTAGAAATATTCCCCCTGAAATTCCCTTGATGTCTGTTGCAGAAGTGTATAAATATATCTCTAATCTCAAAGCAACAAATTCAGAAGGCCTAGATGGTATCAGTAATAAAATTCTTCGCTGTGCTGCACCAATTATTAGTGAGTCCTTGACGTTCATATATAATCAGTGCCTGTCCAAAAACTACTTTCCGTCTGCCTTTAAAATTGCTAAAGTTTATCCTCTACTTAAAAATGGCTCAACTGATAATAGCGTCTTGGGTAATTATAGACCTATTTCCTTACTATCGTCGCTATCAAAGACATTAGAAAAACACATACATAAAATAACATTACACCATTTAATTAACAACGATCTAATAATTGACAGTCAATCTGGCTTTCGACCTAAATATTCTTGCCATAGTGCTCTAACAAAAATGACCGATAACTGGCATCTTTGTATCAACAATGGCAACATTTGTGGAGCAGTATTTGTAGACTTTAAAAAGGCCTTTGATATGGTAGATCATGATATTTTAATTAGAAAATTCAAACAAATGAAAACTAGCACAGATATGGTGAACCTAATTACGTCATTTTTATCCGACAGACAACAAGTAGTGTCCTTCAATAACTGTCTATCAAAACCCACACAACTTAATATTGGTGTGCCTCAGGGCTCAATACTAGGTCCGCTGCTTTTTGCAGTGTATATTAACGATCTTCCTTTATACCTCAATACTTCGTGTGACCTATTTGCGGACGACTGCACTATATACACTAGTCAAGAGAACCTTAGTGACTTGGAGAGCTCTTTGCAAAACGAACTTGATAACCTTAGTAGATGGAGCAATGAAAACCGCATGATTATTAACATCGACAAAACCAAATCCATGCTAATAACGATCAGACAAAAACTACAGACCCTAGCCATAACTGGGGCACCGCTCGATCTCCACGTGGACACGTTACCTATAGTTAATGTAAATGAACACAAAACATTA